>CAUYQG010114958.1:0-53924 GCA_963574415.1 Tarsius wallacei | reverse complement strand
CAGCCTCGACCTGCTGGGCTCCGGAGATCCTTCCACTTCAGCCTTCCACGTAGCCAGAATTACAGGCATGCGCTACCATGCTCGGCTGGTTTTTTGATTTATTGTAGAGATGAGGTCTCGCCAAGTTGCCCAGGCAGGTCTCGAACCCGCGGGCTCAGGCAATCCACTCACCTCAGCCTCCCAAGGCGCGGGATTACAGGCTGAGCCACCGAGCCCGGCTCACTCTTGCCAAATTTAACAAAAAATTTAATGTTTGTTCATTGTTCTAATTCAAGCTCCGACAGTCTCACGGTGACACACAAAAACATGCAACAACAATAATTAATGCCAGTTAGCAAGACACCACTACATGCTGACACAAGCACAGTTGTGAGACACTGATATACCAAAGTTATGAAACATTGCCAAGTTGTCTGTACAGTGCTGCCAATATATGCGCATGATGGCAAGTTCATGAACTTAATTGTCAGACCGCGTGTCTGCTTTGGTATTCAATCTGTTGTGAAAGGTTGCAGTATATGAAGAAAATTTTGTCTCTTATAGATATAGAGTTAAAAATAGTGGACCTCAGCTGCCCCCTGAAATAGTCTTGGGAACTCCCAGGGTGCTTCAGATTTCTCTTTGAGATTCCCCTTACCTAAAGTTATAAGTTCCACTTAGTCATTTTGGTTTCCTCATGCTGGTAGATCAACAGGCAAAGACAAAAATTATTATAGTAGGAGGGGTGATTGGTCCTGATCATCATAACGAGATAGGATTACTAATGCAAAATGTCAGCAGGGAAGATGTTTTCATACATGGTGGTGATCATGACCAGGCAAATTCTAGCAGTCTTAGTTTGACAAAAGCATGGTTACCAGGGGCTCAGGTCCCTCAGGAATGAATGCCCAGGTTATCACACCAAACCAGCAACCTAGACCAGCAGGACTGCTAAACAGGGGTAGAGGAGGGAGATGATAATTAGCAATTCCTACTTAAGGAGCAACTGCAGCTATCTAGCGTGTATCTTGCCCTATTAACCTTCCTGTGGCCTTTTCTTTTTTTCTCTTTTAAAATTCTTACCAATCACCTCCTTAAGAATTAATGTCAGGACTGGGTCAATTTAACATAGAACCCAAAGGGATCTGAGGGATGCAAAGTCTGGACTGCAGCAGACACTGTTGATGTCCAACCCATATCCTCTCAGCGCTCACCAGTTCCTTACATACTGATGGCTTTTTGCTTCAGGCTCTTAATATGAAGGCTCAATCCCACACAAATGGAACACTTGAAACTGCTTGGAAAGATCATGTCCCCGGAGCATTTCTCAACCAGTGAAAGGGAGTTGGTGGATAAATATCCCAGCTCCTTATGCCTTGGTTGGTACAACTCTGAGGTAAGCTATGTGTAGTATCTGTGCAATGAATTCAGTTGCCACAGCCCTAAATTGCCCATTATCACACCCTATATTGCTTTTCTATTGTCTCTGTTTCCCTTCCCCGCTCTCCAATGATTCCGTGTATATGATATCAAATAAGCTACTATTATTTCAATCTTTGTCTTGGTAGTTGCTTCCCGGAGAACCCAATTTTTTTTTGAGTTGGAGTCTCACTCTGTTGCCCAGGCTGGAGTACAGTGGCACACTCACGGCCACCCCAGCTTCGACCTGCTGGGCTTTGGCAATTCTTCTGTCTTAGTCTTCCAAGTAGCTGGAACTACAGATGTGTGCTACCACGCCCGGCTAATTTTTAAAATTTATTTATTGTAGAGATTAGGTCTTGCCAAGTTGCCAGGGCTGGTCTCGCCCTGCGGGCTCAAGTAATCCACTCGCCTCGGCCTCCCAAAGTGCTGGGATTACAGGCTGAGCCACCGAGCTCGGCCGAGAAACCAATTTAAGACAACTTCCTACTCACTGAAATTTATGGCCAGGATGTCATCACATTAGAGTCATTCTATCGAAGCAATGGCTACATGCATTCAAGCAGTGTTTACAGTCAACTTATGTGTTACTCCTTTCACATAGTGATTCAAGGTGACAGCAACTTGAAACAATAAATTAAAGAAATGTGATATGGAAACCAAAGGCAGTGGGTAGCTGGATGGGTGCCTAGATGGGTGAGGGAGACAGGTTGCAGCAGGAGGGCTTTTTTTATTCTGTTGCAAGTAAGATGAGCTTGACATGTGGCCTGGTCACTTCTTGAACTACTTCTCCTTTTTATTTTTAGTCATCCTTGAATTATAGTGTGTTAGCATTCTGTTTCCAGTGTGTGTTTAGTGCTTTAGAACTTACTGAAAATAAATGATTTCCATTAAATATCTGTGTTCAACCTCAGAGACATCTGTCAGAAAGGACAAAAGACCAAAATGAATTTGATATAGCCAAAGAGCAGCCATTTTAACATTGCTTAACTTTGTCATTTTTTTTCCAGCAGTTCACTTTAATTTACCCTCTAATCATTAGCCAAGGACCGAGCTGGTTTCCCAGGGATAACTATTGATAATTGTCTTACAACTGCCACCCACCCCCCATGCGTGCTTTGTACTGTTTACTTTTCTATTCCAAATATTTGTCTTTTGGTTGTAAAGAACCAGGATGATCTGATCTATTGTGACCAGTCCTTCGTGATCTACGTGCTACGAACAGACCCCATTACCCTGACAAACAGACCCCATTACCCTGACAACCGCTAAGTGACTAACCCACCCATCTGCCTGCCATCCATCACCATGACCTTAGTACCTGTGCTTTATTTTGATCCAGGGAACTGGCTAAAATGCAGATTCTTGGCCAAGATCGTATCTCTACAATAATTATAAAGTTAGCTGGGCATGATGGTGCACCCTGTAGGTGGGAGGATTGTTTGAGCCCAGGAGTTCAGGTAGCAGTGAGCTATGATTTGTGCCACGGTACTCCAGCCTGGGTGGCAGAGCAAGACCCTGTCTCTAAAATAAATACATAAATAAATAAATAAATAAATAAATAAATAAAATGCAAACTCCTGAGTATCACTCCAGACTTACTGAAATACAACCTCTTAGAGTGGGGCCTAGAAATCCTTATTTTAAGTAAATAATCCCTGGTGATCCTAATCTGGAGGGTTCTTGGGTCAGACTTTGAGAAATACAGCCAGGGAAGAGCTCTCTTGACTAGAACTAGAGTGGAATTCTTTTGCTAAAATTTTACCAAAGTCCTAAGAAGGAACTTCAAAGAGGCAAATTTTAAAATGTTTTTCTCCATGTGGAGGTCAATTAGGAGGAAGTTAGAAACCTGAGTAGGACCGAGGAAAGGTAGCTAGCACAGGTTAGACATAGATAGATAAATTTCTTATAGGCAGGTTTTTGAAAGCGTTCAGACTTTTTTTATTACTTTTTTTTTTTTTTTGCTGCAGGCCAAGCTGAAATGTGAACTCGGCAGTCTACCTCACCCCCTTCAACACATCAAAAGAAAATCTCATCAGGTGTAAGAATAGGGCAGCCCAATGTTTCAATTCATGGTTTAGCAAAATAATTGCTAAAAATATTTCAGTTTCCCTGCTGGAGGCAAAAGGCTGAATACCACCCCTTAATTAATCAAAGTCATAGAAATGATAATAAAACAACTTTTAACTCATGAACTTGTGAATTGGAAAGGTCTGGCAGGGCTCCTGCAAAAGACAATGTGTTCTGGAAAAGACTACCCCTCCTTCTACTCCTCCCATCAGAAACTGAGAGATGTCAATCTCTCTAGAGTGGCAGTTACTTGTGTTCCACTTTCTTTAGCATATTGATTGTTGTGAAAATATATCTAGTTTCTTAGTTAAGAGCAAAGTGAGCCGGGCTCAGTGGCTCAGCCTGTAATCCCGTGCTTTGGGAGACCGAGGTGAGTGAATTGACTGAGCCTGTGGGTTCGAGACCCACCTGGGCAACTTGGTGAGGTCTCATCTCTACAATAAATAAATTTAAAAAATACAAAAATAAAAATTAGCCAGGCATGGTAGCGCACGCCTGCAATTCCGGCTACTTGGAAGGCTGAGGCGGAAGGATCACTGGAGCCCAGCAAGTTGAGGCTGCAGTGGCTGGGAGCGGCCACTGCACTCCAGTCTGGGCGAAAGAGTGAGACTCCAACTCAAAAGATAAAAAAAAAAAGAGCAAAGTGTAGTTTTTCTTTTTTGAGAAATTTACCCATGGCATGAATCTTCCTTTTTCCTTCTCTTCTTCTCACTAATACGCTTTGTTTTAAAACTCTGCTGGCCACTCTAGAATTCATTTTAGGGTCAAGTCAAAGAGCCCGTGAGTTTTGTGCCACACCCCACCTGACATCATATGAGACTGAGTCAACTTTTGGTAAACAGTTCAGATGTTAAGACAAGAAAAAGGATGAGGTCTGTCAATAGCAGCTAGCTATGGAACAATTATGTAGGTACTCTGAAAGTCAGACAAACTTTATTTATTGGGATATTCTTTGCTTATGTCTCTGTTGTTCTCCCTTGGCTTGTTACAAAGTTGTTTTGAAAGTTTTACCCACCTCCTCTTCCCCATCCTCCTTTCCCAGACAATTTTTCCCATTTAGTAATTTCCCTTTTCTTTTTGTCATTAACCACCAATTTTTAGTGCTTTCCAGAGGGCCATCACTAAACTCCCTATCCTTCAAGTTGAAAGCCCTGTACTATTTACTTTTCATTTGTGTAACAATCTTCAAAAGCTATGAAATCCAGGCCTCTAAGACTTGTCTTCCCAGGGTGGGAAGGCTTAGTCATCATGCACTTCCTGGGGGAGGGAGAGGAGAAATGTTTGCTTTTCCTCCTGGTGGTAGGGAGTGATGGAAATGGAGGGAAGGCAGAGAAAGTTCCTTTCCTCCTTGAATGGGTTTAATCACTCCTTCCATTGCAGAGAAGCAAGAAAAACAGAAAACAGGTAGTGACATTACTATAGTAGAACAAACTAAAAACTCATATCCTGTTACCTTTATATCACTATATTTTATCTCTTGTATGTCTAGAAAAGTTCCTTATAATTAAGAGGAGAAAATTATTGTGCCCTGAGAGCTCTGTTGAGTCTTGGCTTCTGTTTGTCCTCTGCTTGATGGCGTCCAAGCAGGCCGGTGAAATGGAGCTGGTAACAATGATTCCATTATAAATTTCTCTCTTTCTCTCTCCCTCTCTCTCTTTTTTTTTTTTTTTTTTACTACATCATCTAGACCCTGGTCATTAAATCTCCCCAACATCCTTGGCTTAGCTTAGGAGCAGAGCCAATGGTGGAATGTTGTCACACTGAGCAGCTTGGGTATCTTTATAGTGTGAAAATGCAAAACAAATAAGAAAAAGCAGGTGTGCTTTTATTAGAAAAATCCCTAGATACTACAGTTTGCAAATCAGAGGATTATAGGAACTAGTGGTAGAAAAAAAAACTGCTCTCTGTTGAACCAGCTTTTGACTCTTTTAAGTGCTGACATCTTTTTTTTGGTGTGCACAAAGACAAGGTTTCAGGTTTGGCTGTCTCTTAAGAGGAAAGAGTAATGTTTCTCTCCCTCCCTCATTCAGCCAGTTCATTTCAGACCGCAGAATTTACTAATAATCAGTAGTACGTCTAGGCTTGCAAGGATAAAAATAGCCAAGCCATTTCATTTAGAAACAGACTTCTGTAAGCACCGGCTTATTTTCTCCGCTGCCGCAAGTGTAACTGCCTGTCTTTGTGTGTGGATAGAGAATCCCTTTCCTGCCAGTAGCCAGCATGTAGAATGACTGCCACTGTCATTTATTTTGTTTTGTAAAAGACTGCATCCTTTTGGGCTCTGCCTGTTAACATCTTTGTCTGTTTCTCTTACTACCACACTTTTACCTGCACACCCATAAAATATTAAAACAGGCTAAACATCTGTTAAATATCCCCTCTATTAGGGGAAGAATTCTTCTCCAGTAAAAGGTGATCCCTGATTATCCCCAGCTTCATCACGATCTACATGTTAGAGCGTTGAGCAAAGCTAGCCACATGTGGAGATTTACATTTAAATTCACTCAAATAAAGTAATATAATTCGGTTTCTCAGTTGCACCAGCCACATTTTAAAAGCTTCATAGTTGCATGTGGCTAGTGACTACTGTATTGGGCAACACGGAACATTTCCATTTTTGCAGAAAGTTCTATTAGACAGCTTTGCTATAGAGGCTCAACTGAGTAAAGATGTCATACAGAAAGCCATTAGTGACAACTATCATGCTTACGCCAGTTCAGGAATTCCGACTGAGTACAACTAAAAGTTATATATATTTTTTATTTTATTTTATTTTATAAAAAAAAAATGCAGAACTCTGAGTTGAGTTGGAGTCTCACTCTAGCCCAGACTGGAGGGCAGTGGCCGCTCCCAGCCACCACAGCCTCGACCTGCTGGGCTCCGGCGATCCTTCCCCCTCAGCCTTCCAAGTAGCTGGAACTACAGGCGCGCGCTACCACGCCCGGCTGATTTTTTGATTTATTGTAGAGATGAGGTCTCGCCAAGTTGCCCAGGCGGGTCTTGAACCTGCAGGCTCAGGCAATCCACTCACCTCAGCCTCCCAAGGCGCGGGATTACAGGTTGAGCCACCGAGCCCGGAAGTTATATAGATAGATAGATAGATAGATAGATAGATAGATAGATAGATAGATAGATAGATAGATAGATAGATAGATAGATATAGATATAGATATATTCAAAATGCATTTATTGGGATGGCTTTTCATTCATCTTGATCGGGGTGCTTTTAGTGTTCCTTCCTCCTGAAGAAGTATCCGTCTGTAAGCCTTGCTTGTCCTCCTGTAGGCTGCCAGAGGACAGTGGAGCAGCCAAACTACTCTTTGTGCATGACTAAAGACTGTGGTGATTCTGCAGCATCCTGGGCATTTCACATTGGTGAAGTGAGAATTGGAGCTCTGCATCAGGCACTTCTTGTATTTCCTCCTATCCTCTTCTGGAGATGGATGAAGGAGATCCTTTGCGAGAGGCATGCTCTTGTGGGTAGGCTGTCACCACCAGAAAGGAGTATAGTTAAAAGTTTTGTGGGTTGTGTATGTGAGTGCTTTTTTTTTTTTTGACAAGTAGTTCACATTGTTCACATTTGTGAAAAACAAACTCTTGGAAGCACAACTAGAGAGTAATGATTCAAACATTAGTCCTGGATCTTGTTCAGATGTCACCACGACTAGCTATATAATCTCCGAGTATAGATTCCTTCCTACAAAATGGAGATAGTTAAGTTGCCTGCCCTATTTCATCATCAGTAGGCAGAGATTGTGTCTTATGTCTTATTTATCTTTGTATCCATGCAGTTAAAGCAACGAATGGTACATAGCTAGTGATCAATGCATGCTCACTGAGCTAAAAATGAGATGATTTACATGGATCCCCTTTGCTGCTTCAACCTGTTCTTCAGTGTATAGGTATGCAACTAGATGGAGAACTTTATTCACCAAAATTTGAGGGAAGATGCCACTGGAAATATAAAACTTGGGGAGAAGAAAAGATGTCTAAAGATAATTTTTAGAATGTTTTAAAGAAATTACAACAAAGATCTAGCAAATTCTTGAAATCTTCTGAGTCAGAGTGATCTGGTTTAACGATTACCCTTGCCTGCACTTGGCTTCAAAGCACGAGTAGCCGGGCCTCTTTGTATATGGGTTATAATCATATGAGAGATTAAAAATAGATTATGTAAATCAGCTTCTTAGGGCCCTTTAAATGTTAAAGAATCTTTTTCTCTTTTACCTTTTGCTCTCCACAAGCTTTACTGTCTCCAAGTCTGTATTATAGCCATAGTTTGAAGAGAGTTTAGAGTGAGCATAGTAGTTCCCTGCCCTGTAGACACCGGCTTTTTTCCTAGGTATCGTACATCTTTTTGTGAACACTCACAGGCCAAAGCACTGCAGACCTCTGACCAACATACATGTCAAGAGTCTGAATTTGTCAAGCAGCTTCTAAATTAATAGGGAAACAAGCCAGCCAGCCAGATGTGTGTGCAATAGAATTCCAGCTGAGAGGAGCACAGCAAGGAGGCTGTGCTGGCAGTTTGGAGGAAGGGTTGGGTGACTCTGGGAAGACTTTCTGGAAAGAAGAACCAAATGTTCAAAACAGATTAGCACCCTGACAGATTGGGAATGGGTTAGAGAATTTTGGGGGCCAAAGACTGTGAGGATTACATTGTTCCTTGCTTTGCTTTGTTAAGCCAAAGCCCAGATGTGCTGAGCTCTCCGGGTGAGGTGGCCAGGCACACAGCCCAGTCTCGATTCTATTCCCTTCACAGGGGGATGAGAGTCAGCTTTCTACAGTCCCTTAGCATAGAAGAGTGTGGTTTGGTGCTTTGCCATTCATTATATGTGCCCTTTACTTGATGGTATTATGCATATTCATCTTCTTGAGGTCGTGTTTGGTGGGCTTACATGCATTTGTATGTTTTACAAAATTTTCATCGTGTAATTGAAATGGTAAATGTCTCTGGCTGTCTCTTTTCCAATTCTGACTTCTATATCTTATCCTTTTTTAAAAAAAATTTAATGGGAGTGGTGGAGGTGAAGAGGTCTGGGGAGATCTTTTTTTTTGCTTGACATTACTTTTAACTGTT
Source organism: Tarsius wallacei (assembly GCA_963574415.1). NCBI lineage: Eukaryota > Metazoa > Chordata > Mammalia > Primates > Tarsiidae > Tarsius > Tarsius wallacei. Next base: position 45,376 of record CAUYQG010114958.1, on the reverse strand, counting down.
ATTGCTGATATTCTCAAAATATAGTCTAAGTTGGTGGAAAAATATACGCTCCAAATGTTGAGTTGATGCAGAACTAATTCTATATATTCAATAAATAACAAATTAATATTCCAAAGCCCTTTCCTACCACTTTTTTTTTTCTTTTTAGGATAGTGATTCCAGATCTGAGTTCCTTCAAGCTGTCAGAAGCTCTTTTGCAGACAGCTGGCGATATTTCAAGCCCTCTCATTTCTTTGCTAAAGCATTATATGTCTCTTGGCTCTTTAGGGTGTGTGGAAGTCTGGGTCCCTTCAGCCTAATGGTGGCCGTAGTCACATAAGTGGTTGATCAGTCTCAAATCCTGGGCATTGCCTTACCTTTTCTTCCAAAAACACATGCAAATAAAGTTCATTCTGGGAAACTGTGTGGCCCAGGGAAAGGACATTGGAGGGGCAGGGAGTCCAGTGGTCTGGGTTTAGTTGCCAATAACTAGCACAGACAAGTCTCTTCTCTTTACCTCTCTGTTTTCCTTAACTGCAAAGTAATAAAACTGGAATTGGTAATTAATAAGGCTTTGCCACCTCCGACATAACTTAAATCCATGAAGCCTGGAGAAGACTAAGGCAAAAAAAGACAGTGGGGATAGGACTCTTAAAGAAAATGCATCTCCTCATTGCAAATATAAGAAAATTCTAAGCAGCAGTAAATTTCTAACTTGCTACTTTTCATCTAATTTGGAAAGAAATCAGAAAGTAAAGGATATCATAAGAAAATACTTGCTCAAAACGGCTTCTTTTAATGAATTCTCTTTTTTTTAAAAAAATGCTCTAAGTGTTTCTCCATAAATAAGAGATTTCTTCTTTCCTATATCTCTGATTCCAGGAAGTTTCTAAGTTCTTTATGTTGCTAAACATTTGGTAAAGTATTTAATTTATTGTATGAGATGATGACTATGATAGAATTATTTTTGGATACTTTTATTTGAATATTTTTATGAATTCTTAAATATGATTTTTTAAATGTCAATTTTAGGTCATTGTGTGTGTGTGTGTGAGTGTGCGCGCATCCATGTCTTGGAAATCACAGTACATACCCACAAGGGAATCAATTTCATGAGAAAGTGAAATTTCAGAAATTTGTCTATTGTATAAATTAGTTATGGCATATTCTTCAACCTCTTCCCCAAGGTTTTGTTCTGAGTTTCTGTATCACATAGCTCTTCATCCTGGCATATTCTCCTCTCACTCCTTTGCCCCATCAATGTACATATCAGGGTTCCAAGCAGCAGCTTCCAGTCCACTTTTATGGCCTCTGGTCCTGACAGAATTCCTATAGGATATTTGATCCTGATACCACTAACTCATTCGTGTAGCTAATCCAAGGACTATTGTATCCTGCTGACACTTTGCTAGGTTGTGAAGATATGATATAAATAAGATAGAAAGGTCCTGCTCAAGCTGTCCCACGGTATTGTGGGAGAAGGTGATAGTAAATGAATAATAGATGGTTATTTTGCTACAATTATAATAGTGCCACATAAGAGAAAATCAGGGTGTCCCATGAGTGTAGAATGGAGAATCTAACTAGTCAGTGAATGTATGGGAGGGATGTTAGGGAAGACCTCCCAGGGATGATGATACTTTCTTGGACTTTAAAGGGGAATGAGAGGTTGTCCCATTAAAGATGGAGTGGGGTGGTAGCTAGCATGTTACTCAATAAATATTTGTTGAATGAACTCATAAGCAAAACTTCCAGCTAGAATTATGGATATTGACTTCGAGACTGTTATCCAGAGCATGAGTGAGAAGAAAACAACACTACACATATTTTAAGGTCAGACAGCTGTAACTCATCCTGGCAGGGAACTGAGGAAGGCCAGCTGAATTCATTGACCTCATGAAATCAAAACTTTGACTTTGCCCTACTTAATCTAGGACCCTAACCACTGTAGTAACTAGACACAGTCAACTGAATACATTTAAGACCTTCAATAGGAAGAATATTGAGTTTCTTATGACAAGACTCCTGATCACAATGTTTACATTACAAGTTGAAATCTAACAGAATACACCTGCTTGGCCTACATTGTACAACTATCATACTTTTCATAATAATGGTGTAAAGTTATTATAAAAATCATAGTTTTGGGGGAGTTCATAGCCAAAATGCATTTGGTCAAATGCATTTTCTTGGCTTTAGAGGCTGAAAGGGTGAAAGGGTGAAAAGCTAAAATGCAGTAACTTTAGTCAGAATGGCAGCCATTTTAACATTGCATAGCTTTGTCATACTTTTTCAGCAGCTTACTTCAACCCACCTTATAATCATTAAACAAGAAACAAAACTGGTTTCCCCGGAGGCAGTTACTGATAATTGTATTGTAATCCCCCCAAGCATGCTTTGTACTGATTATCCTTTTATCCAGAGTATTTGTCTTCCTGCCATAAAGGGCCAGGCTGACCTAATCTATTGTGATCAACCTTTCATGCCCTAAGTGACACAGACCACCATCATGGTGACAGCTCCTATGCTTACCTGCCCCCGCTAAAAGGGAAGCTTTAAAAGCTTTCAACCTCATGCTTTTGCCACCAAATGCTCCTTAAGTGTCTAGCTCCCACTCCAGTCTTGGAGAGGTAGATCCACTCCTTTTCTCTGACCTACTTTCTAAATAAACTTTTTCTGATCTACTCTTTGAGCAATTCTTTGCATCTTTCCCACAGCATCAGCTCGCCTACCTAACAGAGGCTATGATCTACCTTTGTGGGATCAAAGAATGGGGGCATAAGAGTTGATTGGAATCCCAAAGTTTTCATCTCCTTTTGATTCCAAACCAATCCTAGGCTTTCATCAGAAGTACATAAATCATTTTATGTGATTCTAATGAATACTTTGCAGCATAGTTTACATCACTCTCATGGAGGAAACTTCAGCTTGCTTCTTCTCTTCTTGGATCTTTGCCCCAATCTGGGAGAAGGAAAATATATCTCACACCATCTTGTCTAATTTCCTCTTGGCCCACATGGGTTTGCTTCCTCTTAGGTTACCAACTGCTCGACAGACACTTCACCACCATGAAAATCATGAAGCATCAAGCAACACAACTTCCCCCCACCTCAGTCTTCTGGCCATGCATATGGAAATGAGCATTTTAGTATGACCCTATGATCTACACAGCTCTTACTCTCATCCCATGTCATCTTTCCCAGGGAGGCAATCAAAATCAAATGACTTTCAAATTCCAGCACTCTCAACTTTAGGGTTAGTGGCATCTGAAGTCTTTATTAAATCCATATTCGGTTTCTAGATCTTCTAGTGGAAAAAAAAAGAAAAAAAATCCAGAAAGACAGCTAATATTTAAAAAGCTCTTTTCCTTAAGACTTAATAACACGGGTGGCAGAAAATTTATGAACAGCATAGATTAGTTTAAAAATCCCCAAATACTGAAAGGCGGTTTAATTTTCTTAGCCCTGGAATATATCAAGTTTTACTTGTTTCTTTGATTGTCTTGGTGGGCACATACAATTTAGTGGTATGAAAATCAATGAAAGTGTCTGCCTCTGTAAAGAATTCCATTGGCATGAAGACTTAATTTAATGACTAAGTCAAAGGTCAGTAACCTGGAAAATTGGAGTCTAGTCATAGAATTTACAATGTTACCTTCTAACATTTCTGGGCCTATATTTTGCCTAAATATAAAATGGAAAAAAAGTAATGGTGTCCAGCCCTTTCCAGGGTCTTAATGAAATATACTATGGCTTCAAATTAAGTACACATTTGTTAACTTCCTTTACCAGAATCGGAGTTGATGTTCAAACATATTCTTTCCAAGTTGTTTTGTGAAATATTGAGGTTATCTGTCTTGCAACTGCTATTGCAAAAGTATTTTGTTTAATTTGCAATGCATGGCTAGAAGGTGATATAGATCTTTAAAAATTGCTCTAGAATCATTCTAGAAAAATGATGTGGTAATTATGAACCCCCATATTATCTGTCACTGTTTCATAAATCACTTTATACAGCTTTGTTCTATGTACAACTCTAAATGATTTGAAGAGGAAATATCACTTGAAGCCATGGAAAAATGAAATCAGACATACTGCTACCTCAGATTGAAGAAGTGGCCTCTCAAATTCTTTAAAGTATTTCCTGTCCTCCTATTCACCTCCACCATTGTCTCCAGGACTTAAAACGATATGTTTAAAGTGAGATGAGGAAACTCCAACTCATGTAGTAGAGCTTCTGCAATTGAAGGAAGGAAGGAAGTTAGGAAGGAGGGAGGAAAGGAGGGAGGGAAGAAATCTATGGGGAAAGACAAGTGTGGAATGACAATATCTTGGGGTGGAATTTGCTAATTCAAACAATACTAAGGTTGTCAGCACAGAAGGGAGTCCATCTGCCATGTAGATGAGGGAACAAGATGAGGAAAGTGGGGACACAGGTTGTGATTCTTTCAGCCTTTTGGCACTTTCAGGAATGAATTGCATGTCCCACCTTCTTCATGAACTCAGCAAAGCTACAACTAAGCTCCTTATTTTGACAGTTCACCCAGGGCGTTGGTGTGCCCACTTTGACCTGTAGATGGACCTTTGGCACTCTGCCTTTTCAGAGTCTTCAATTGCCCAATCTTCCTATGCAGTACCAACTGCTGTACCCAGGTGCATTTTCTGGGTGCTCCAATGTCTTGCCCAGCACTTGTCCTGAGGCTACAGCATGTTCTTTCAAGTAATTTGGTAAAAAAAAAAAAAATCCCCATTTCACTTTCTCTGGTTGATCAGATCAGTGTTTTCAGCTATCTGACTCTTCTAAGTCAGGGTCAGTAGTTTGCCAGGAGGTTTGTAACGTTTTCATCAGTTTCTTGTGTTTTTCTGTCTTTGAACGTGAAAAAAGCTGGCTCAAGATGATCACAACATCAATCAAACAACAAAAGCAATGGTACCCTACAGGAAATTCTACATTTCTCTCAAAAAATGTAAAAAGTATAATTGGGTAGAAACACAGAAGGTTATGGATAACTCACTTAAGGTTGTCCTTTCAAAGGTAAATGTAATAATTGACTCATGGCCATCACTTTGAAGAGCTTTTCAAGGGAGTTAACTATGCTCTTGAAAGTCTGCTCTTAAAAGACAGGCCACAGACTGAGAAAAAATATTTGTCAAATGTATAGCTGACAAAGGCCTAACATCTAGGATCTGCAAGAAACTCAAATGTGCTGAAAAGAAAAAAAACAAACAGCCCCATTAAAAAGTGGGCAAAAGATATGAATAGACACTTCTCAAAAGAAGACATATGAGCAGCCAACAGATACATGAAAAAATGCTCAGCCTCACTAGTCATCAAAAAAATGCATATTAAAACCACACTGAGGTACCACCTAACTCCAGTCAGATGGCCATCATCAATAACTCAAAAAACAACAGATGCTGGAGAGGATGTGGCAAAAACGGAACACTTCTACACTGTTGGTAGAAGTGTAAACTAGTACAGCCTCTGTGGAAAACAGTGTGGCGATCTCTAAGAGATCTAAAAATTGACCTCCCATATGGCCCCACAGTCCCCTACTGGGAATATACCCAGAGGAATTCAAATCACTCTATGAAAAAGAAGCCTGCACATGCATGTTTATTGCAGCATTTTCACAATAGCAAAAACATGGAACCAACTGTGCTGCCCATCAAAAGAAGACTGGATTAAAAAACAAGTGGTACATATACACAATGGAATATTACACAGCCATAAAGAAGGGCAAAATTATGAACTTCGCAGAAACTTGGATGGACTTAGAGGCTATGATACTGAGTGATCTATCACGGAAGCAAAGAATCGAGTATCACATATTCTCACCCATAAGTAGACCTTGAACAACTATTGTAATACTATTAAGAAAGAGACTGGCAGTAGTGAGAAACTACCAGGGGAGGATGGGTGTGGGAGTGGCAGTAGTGGGAAACTGCTAGGGGAGGGAGGGGCACACCTCATCAACAAGGGTACCTGCATAATGAACTTTTGTATACCTAACCCTGAATTGTACCCCACATATTAAAAAATAAATAAATAAATAGAAAGTCCGTATGTTTGCTTTCATTTTTTTCCAACTTACTAAATTCTAGTCAGTTCTGTTCATTTTGGTTAAATCTGTTTCTACTGTCAATTGTTCACACTGTCCACTAATATAAAAAGACAGTAGTTTTCAGACATATATTTGCTTTTAAACAACAAAATTTTGTATAAAACTTTGAATAAAAGAATTCTTTAATTAAGACGAGTTTGAAAATCTCTGAAATGAGTATCCAAAAATCTATGTATAGTTGAACACAACCCATGAAACTCTAAGTAGTATAGTAATAGAGAACAGAATTAGCAAGATTATATTCCTTCTGGTTAAGCTCTGTATGCATTGGGAAGAACCCAGTACAGAGAGAAAAACTGTGCTCACTCTTTCGGTAGTTCATTCTGCTGATATTTATTGACAATTATGTGTGTGGGCATGTAAGTGCATGTGCGTGTGAACACCAGAGCCTAGGAAAACCATCCTTCTTTTGTGAGATACTATTGTTTTACCTGTAGTGCTAGTGAACATATCTTACTAAGGGCAAATAACACTTAATTTTTTGAGTGCTTATCATATTTTCTCATTTATGCCTTTTATCAAGCCTTTTTGGTATTATCTGCTTGCTGCAGATAAGCAAAATAAACTCCAGAGAGATTAAGCACTTTCTTCATGGTCACTTACACAATAAATAGCCTTTTAACTCTCTCCATTCCTCTCCAGACTGCCAGCTTAGCTGTGGGATCTCAGACAGGGCACACTATCTCTGAGCTCAGCTGAGTCACACATAAAGTATGAATAATATTCTTTCTATCTCAAATGGTTGTAAAAATTTAAATGAGCTAATAGGTAATAGTGCTTTCCAAGGTAACAAACTAAACAACATTATACTGGTAATAGGTGATGGGTTATTTTTATGGACTCTGGATCTGATTTGCACTCTGGACATTGGTAAGCAGAAGGTCAGAATCAATCACCACACAATTATGGATCAAGGCACTGTCAATTGGAAAGGCCACAAGTCAGGACAGTGTTTCTCAAACTATCTGGGGCTAAAAACTAGTTCTTTTAAGTTCCTGGTTCTTCATGATTTAATACACAAAATATAAAACCCTCTTTCTATGATTAGCTTTAAGGAATTTAGAATTATTGTGACAAAGTACTGAAAAAAATTTCTGTATGGCTCTTGTCATGGACTGATAAGAAAGAGTTGAAAGTGGTCTGTGAACACACTCCCAGCAGTGCTGGGTCAGTTAACTGCAAATGGTTGGAGTTGGACTTTTCAAAATTCTGTATAGAGCTGTCCTTGAACCTACAAATATAAGCCAAAAATGAGTACTCAAAGGAAGCAGAGAATGGGAGAAAAGTTCTTCATACTCCATATCAGACTCTCCAGTCTAGAGAAATATAAAGGGAAAATTGTGTCCAATAGGGATCATCCCACAATTTAGGTAGCAGATATTCTCCAATCAAGGAGGCCATACAACCAATTTATGTAAAGCTGGTTTTACGTGCATCCAATAGAAAATTCCTCTAAATGCTTTACTTGAAATTGAGCTGAAGTTGAAAGATTTTATTTTCTCCTCTACAGAGTAGGAGGTTTTATCAGTGCTTCTTCTAAGGTTACTATTTTGTGCTTTTGAAATTGAATTGGAAGCTGACTCGATGCCTGGGTATTTTAACAAGGCAGCAGAATCTCTGGGGGGAAGGGGAGAGTTTTGGCTGCACCTTCTGGCCAGAGGTCTCTCTTCCAAGGCTTTTCCCTTGCTGTTACTCACAACTTCTTGTAATAACTCCCATATCTTAGTTTTTTTCTTTTTTCTGATATTTAGAATGTCTAATAGAGTATCAGTAGGTGTTATTGACTAATGTGTGCAGAAAGCACCCCTGAGTTACACACTTTGGGTCATGTACAATGAGAAGTTTAGTAAGTTAACGCTTTAGAAATCTTGAAGCTGTTTAAATGACATGTATATTTTTGGCTCCTGGTAGTCTCTGTTGCTATAGTGGAAGGTTCTAGTCAGCAGGTTTAGGAAATATATTTTTAGAGCTTTCTAGAGTGAATAATTTGAATGGGGCCAGCAGCACTTCTTTGTGAGCTGAAGGCTTAACAAAGTCTCTCAGGACCTGTCGTTTTAAAAGAGTGTGTTCTTAGAAGCCACATCCTGCCTTTCAGATAGAGATACCGACTTCTACCAGAGCACAGTTCCTTTCATACTACATATAAATAGGTAGTTAGAATAATTAGTACTTGCATGGGTTTTTGTTTGTACCTTCCCACTGCAGCATACAGTATGATGTTTTTACTACAACAGAAATGTTCTTTGACTGCCCTTCCTCAGTGTTACGTGAAGACACACTTCACACAAGGGTCAGGTACCGAGTAGGAACAGAAGGTGGAATAGAATCATAGACTAGATTCTTGCATAGATGTATACCGGCCAGGCTGACACTCCACCAGTAGGCACTGACACAGCCATACTGGTTGTTTATAGCTGGCATTTATTTTGATTGGTTGATGTCTGTGCCATTTCAGTTGTTCTGGGTTTTGAATACCAACCCTGGGTGCACAGGTGTTCTCCGAAAGATAGATTGGTAAAGCATAACACATAAACGGATGCAGCGAGCTAACTTCAGAAGTAACCAAGAACATTCCCATCAATGGAAGCCTGAAAAGGTATAAAGGCACTCAAATTCAAGGTATAAATGGAAGAAAGCAGATTTGAAATGTGACCAAAACGAACAAAGTCCACACCTAAACCATTGTATTTAAAAGTTGTCTCTGGCCGGGCACAGTGGCTCAAGCCTGTAATCCTAGCACTTTGGGAGGCCGAGGTGAGAGGATTGCCTGAGCCCAGGCGTTGGAGACCAGCCCGGCAACTTCGAGAGACCTCAAGTCTACAATGGATCAAAAAATCAGCCAGGTGTGGTAGCGCACGCCTGCCTATAGTTCCGACTACTTTTAAGGCTGAGGCGGAAAGATCACCTCAGCCCAGCAGATTGATGCTGGGGTGGCCTTGAGTGTGCCACTGCATTCCAGGCTGTGCGATGGACTTAAAAAAAAAAAAAAAAAAAAAGTTATTTCTAAATGGCAATGGAACAGTGTTTGTTTAGGAACCTAGCGCTCTCTCTCTTCTGTGGGGAAAAAAGGCATTAAGGACAAGAATGCATACTTGCTTCTGTGAACTTTATCCCAAGTTCCCTGTGCACCAGGATGAGGACACAGAGGCCTCCCTCTAATACCTTTAAAGAAGGCCTATTTAAAACAAACAAACAAAAACAACCACAACCCCCCCCACACACTTTCCCTTTGTGCTCAAAACAAGGCTTCTTATTTCTCTATGGTATGTATGGCAAGAAGGGCAGTACAAAAGCTTGCCAAAGAAAAGGGAGGGCAGGCCTACAACTTCTTAAGGGCTGTGGGACCCTGTTCTATCTATACTGCCCACCCTATGCTCTCTCGGGGGTGGCGGGGGATGAGCCACAGCCGGGAGCAGCTCCTGGCCATCGATTTATTGTACCCTGCGTGTAGAGGGAAGACTCCCAAGAAATAAAATGCTAAGGAAAAGAAATCACAGCCTTTCCATGGGGGCTCCATAAAAGTCCTTCTTGACATGTCGGGATACAATTCCTCCTTGGGGTTGGAGCGTTAGTTTTGTGGGTGTGGATTGGGGTGCGGGAAAGTGGTAGAGGAAGGGGAGTGAAACCGGAGGCCTGGAGTGCCCTCTAGAGGCTAAATGCATTTTGCCCTGGTTGAAGAAATTACCTGGAGTTAGGCTGGTGGCTCATGAAACTTAAAATACAAGAGTAAGAATCAGAATACCTGTCAGCACTATCCAGGAAAGAGAGAGATACTAAACCCAGTGAACAGAGCTGCTTACTTGAAAGGAAGTGCAGGTTCATGATCTTTTATGTGCAGTTCCTAAACCCAAAACACTTTGAAAATGGGAGTTCTTTTGAGACTCTTTTGGCTACAAGTCTTCACTCGGATTTAATATGAGCCCATTTATAGTCTTTTTATCTTAATGTGAATATTTTTCTCTTTTATGGCAAATATATTAATGTATTTAATTATAAGATGCTGCTCCTATTCCCACTAAGGGTATTTTAATGCACACTATATGAATGATTTACTTTTCCAAAAATTTTAAAGCTCTGAACTGCATCTGGCCCTAAACAGCAAAGGGAATGTGAACCTGTGTATTGTAATGCTTCATACTGTGTGGGCCTGAATCACAGCTCACCTTGTGCCATGTGACTTTCAATAAGTGACTTACTGGCTCTCAGATTTAGTTTCTTCTTTAGCAAAATGGTTATTTTTACTAATTTATGTATCAAAGAGATTTGTGCAGTGTTCAGCCCAGGGCCTGGCAAATAGTAAACATCAAACAATATTAATGATTCTTTTAATACCTTGTTATAATACTAATCTGGAAAAGCGCATACATCACTTTATCCTGACTCATAGTCACCAACGAGTCATCTGACTACCAGGCCCTCTGTTAACAGAAAGGTGGAATCTTGAATAATAAACATGCGCTGTTGGGTCACTGATGATCCATCATGGTAAATCAATAATTTAGCATTCTAAATTCTATTTAAATCTCCTGAATATGAAAAATCAAATCAAACAAAGGTCAGAGGGCTTCAGTTCTGAGATATACCTGTACATCTTGAACCCTACGGCGAGCAGATTTTGGTTAAAGATAGCCGGGTAGGCAAGAACATTTTGAAGTTGGAGAAATTGAGGCAAAGGAACTGAGAGAATAATTTTTTCTATATGAGCACTACAATTTTTTGAGGGCTTGGCCTTAGTTCACAAAAATGCAAGAATCTAGAATAAAACTTTTAAAACTGTTTTACATAAAATACTAGTGCTGTGACAGGTTCTGTGAATAAAATATTATCCCCAATTATTTTTAAAATGAAACCCTTCTCTCAGGGAAAATTTATTAACACCCACAGAACCAGTGTTAGATACAGTGTACCTTGGGAATACTGTTAAAGAGAGTATCAGCTTCTGGTATATTTTCTAGACGATAGTTCTTGGCTACTAGATAAGTTCAAAGGTGTTAAAATTTAACTTTTCAAGGGTAAAACCATCACTGTCTTACAAACATAAGATAAATATATGCCAATTTTTAATTTAATACATTAATTAATGAAGGGATCAGTAAGATATTAGAACTGGTTCAAGAGACGCTGAAGAATAGACAAAGTGTACAGGTGATCAGCAAAGCAGAAACGGATTTACTAATTGATGCAGAACTATTTGATAGCTAAAGGACAATAAAATGCAACATTTGGAATCAGTTTTTCAACAGGGAAGAAATCAATTGTGTACTTATTAGACAAAATTCATTTGTATTTTTATAGAGAAGAATGATTCACATTGCTCTCAGTTTCTCCAATGAACAGAGTTATAAAACAGTCATGGGGTTCAGGACATGCTATTCCCAAAATATTGCACCTTGGCATTTGGAATAAATAAATAACTTTGTATGTTTTTCTCTTCTTAATCTGTCTTTTGTTACAGGGGCCCAAGCAAATGAGCCTATGATTGCTAGAAGAAAAAAAATGTTTCCTCCTCTATAACAGCCTTGTCAAAGCAAGGAGAATATTCCTATAGAATCAGATAATCCCAAGAGTGTCCACTAGATAACAATGAGCATTCCAAAGAGAAGACACTAGGGTAGGCAGAATAATGCCCCTCAGCCCCCCACAACCCAAGACATCCTTGTCCTGATTCCCAAAACCTGTGAATATGTGATGTTATGTGGAAAAGGAGAATTGAGGCTGCAGATGGAATTGAGTGTGCTAATCAGATGACTTTAAGGAAAGGAAATTGCCTTGGATTGTCCAGGTACACCAGTAACCACAAGGGTATTTAAAAGTAGAAACTATTTTTGTGCTTCTGAGTTAGGTGGACAGTTGTAGTGGAGAAACATCATACCAGTTTTAAGAGGATACAGAAAATAATGCAGGAGAGATATCAGGAGCAAAAATATCCCAAGAGATCGAATAGAATTGAAGCCAATATCAAGAAGTTAATGTGTAAAGAAAGTGACTCAAAGGAAAGGCTAATTTGGAGCTGGCTTTGATGGAGGAAGAGCCCACAAGCCAAGGAAGTTCTCTAGAAGCTGGAAAAAGCAAGGAAATGGATTCTCCCTTACAGCCGACAGAGGCAATGCAGCTCTGTAACACCTTGGTTTTGTCTTAGTGAGACCCAATTTAGACTTCTTCCCTCTAAAATTATAAGATAATGAATTTGTGTTGTCATTGATATTTGTTGAATGAATGAGTGATAAATATACAAGAATGAGGCATACAGAATGTGTGGTTACCTTGAAGACATACCACCCAGACTTCTATAAGGAAGGAGGACTTGCTGCCTAAACCTTCAGCTATCGGCCCCTCACCTCGGGGCACTTCCATTTTGTGGGAGGTCCACAGGCAATGACTGATCGAGGTAGCCGTGTAAAGGCAAGATTATCTGGATTCAACACAGAAAAACTCTGACAAGCCATTGTAGCTTCGAGTTTCCTAAGAAGTTGGCTGAGGTTGCTGATCCTAATTGCAACTTAGTTCCTCCCTTAATGGAACCCACATTTCCCCTCCCCTTTCCAGGTGTTGATCCTAAGGACATCCCCCCTACCCCCCATCCCTCTGCCTCCATCCCCCTTAAACACCAAGTCGTCTACCTCCTGGAAACCTTGAATTGCATCAGTGTGGAAAAACAGGAAGCATCTCTTCCTTGCAACTTACTGCTCTTTTAAACAAAGTATCTTCATCCAAAAGTAAATTCCTTCATTTGACAGAAAATAAAATAAAATAAAATAAATTTGTGTTGTTTCAATCTACTAGGTTTGTGTTGTTGAGGCTCAGAAAACACTACCCCAAAGTATTTTGAAGTGAAGGAGATTGGGAGGACCTCAGAAGCAAGAAGGTCTCACTGACCTTCGCCTGCCTTTCTGTGTGAAAGCTGATTATAAAGAAATTTCTGACCTAACTTGCCTGAAAGTCTTTCATAAGACCCTCATTCCAGAGAGGCCCTTCCCCATACCTGGGAGAAAAGAATGCTACACAGAGAGGCCAGGAAGAATCTCAACAAACAAGGCTTGCTGGGTTTCCCCACTCAGTTTATTACCATTAGATCACACCTTTTTGTCCAATCACATTTCTACATAGCTGTCCATTCTTCACTAAAACTAAGCATAAAAATAAACAGTTTCCTCTTTGTCTTTGGGTCTTCATTTCTGAAGACTCCTATGTCACATAAAAGTTTGATTAAATAAATTTGTTATATTTTTTTCATGTTAACCTGTCTTTTGTTATAGGAGTATCCATTTTGACCCTTAAGATGGGTAAAGAAATATATCACACCTTTCTGCTGTGAAGTTATGGGTCAAACTATTTTTGTGCTTCCGAGTTAGGTGGACAGTTGTAATGGAGAAACATCATGCCAGCTTTAAGAGAACGAAGTAAATAATGCAGGAGAGAAATCAGGAGGAAAAATATCCCAAGAGATCAAATAGAATTGAAGCTAATGTCAAGAAGTTAATGTATAGAGAAAGTGACTCACAGGAAGGGCTGATTGAATCTTTTGAAAAAGTAAAAAAAAAAAAGAAAAAAAGAAAAAGCAGCAATTGACTCTCTCCTCAAACCCACTAACTAACTACTGGCTGTTTTGCTGATCTCTCTGGGAATTAATGATACATAATACAGCAGCCAAAGAAATCTGGAATGTATTGCTGGTGACTTTGAAGTCCAGGCTACAAATTGAAGCATTTGGAAAAGGAAAAAGCATCAGGGAAGTGAACCACTGGCCACAGAAACAGTTTTAAAATGTTTTAGGCCATGATTGTTCATGCCAGAACATCTGAGTTTTGGCCAGGAATGAAGTACAGCCCATGAGAAGAAGAAAACTGTTTGACAGGAGAATTTCTAACCTCTTCAAAGGGGATTTAACCTGAAATCTGAAAGCAAATGAGGAAAAAAAGAAAAAGAAAAGAAAGATAAAGCTCTAAAATCAGTGATTAACTGACACAACACTGGAAGAATCATTACAAGTGCTCAGTTATTCTAACAAGAAAATATCATGGAAGAGAATCAACAAGTATATTTATGACCTTTTCTTACTATATATTCCAATGCATTGAGAATGGAATATACAACTAATAGAACTGGACACTTGACACGGGTGGCCTATGTGACTTGATGATATCATTGTGAAGACATAGAGGGATGGGCTTATGACTGAAATGTACAGTATGAAGCGTTACAACTAAGACTGCCCCAGTTGGTGCAGCCACACTGAAGAGCAGAGTAGAAGCCCGTGGTCAGATTTACTATGTGTATCACAGCAACCCAGCAATTTGGCCTTTGGATGTATATCTCAGAAAGAGTCTTATGCAGATCCTTAATTTATTGTAGCTGTTTTGATGATTATAGAGAATTGGAGACAATCAGGGTGTCCATCAGGGGAAAAGTGGATAATCAAATGTGGTAGATGAACATCACTAAGCATCATGCAGCTGCTGTATGCAGAAGACTAGAAATAGACATAGCCTCATGTATACAGTTAAAAAAAAGGAACTAAAGGGAAAAAAAAGAAATAGGATGATATCTACATAATACAATATTGATTAAATAGTCTAAAAATACATTCACATGGAAAAATCATACACATGCTGAAAGTACATTTATAAACATGCACACACACATTTATTAGACATGTGATAGAGATCTGGGGAGGCTGGCATATGGTGACGAAAAAGGACTTGGACCAATATGATAATATATCATGAACTAAGGAGTACGATAAACTTAAATCCAAATTGTGGTAGGGAGGAGGGAAGAGAGAGAGAAATGAGGGAAACCAAGGGGAGGGGTGGGGAGAGAAAGAGAATGCTTTAACAGAGAGCAGTCGCATCTCTGTAGAACGAAAAGGACCGAGTAATATTTTAAAAGAAAAACCATGTGTATGTCTCTGTCCATGACAAAATCATTTATGTCTGTCCATGACAAAATTCTGTATCAATAACCTGAATAAAGATGTAAAGGTAGTAATACTTAATAAAAGTTAAGAAACATGTCTAAGTTCACAAAGCTATAGGTGGTAGAACCAAAATTCATACCCAAGCTATCTGACTCCAAAACCTGTTATCTTAACTGTTATGCTGTAGGTCTCTAAGAGTTGGGCTGTGTTTTGCACCAAGGAAAGAGACCGTGTAATATTGGCAAATTCCCCCACCAAAAGGCCCTTTTGGCTTGGAAGCTTTCTTGCTTTTTATATTTTGCTTGTTTTTCAGAGAGTAAATGTTACCTTTCTCTCTCAGACAAGTTTGCAACCAGCTTCATTCTTGATTCGCTTAGGTCAAACCTGCACAACTTAAGAGCACGAAGAAGATGGTGCTTTTATCAAACGCATTTAGACACATGAGGACAGGCACTTGTATTCCAAACTCAGCAGGGGAGTAGTGATCATATGATACCTCCTATACAAGGCACACCCTCTTACTATCAGCTTCAGGTCACTGAGGAAGCATGCCTGGCCTGGGGCCCAAAACTGTTGAAGGAATGAAGAAATAACTCAATTTTCAGGCAGAGGGCAGATAGCTGTGTAATTGCTGGAGATAACTTGGCACTACATTTGATGGACAATAAAGAACATGTAAAACCTTACGGTTTCTCTCTCTTAGTGCCCTGAAATTTCCATTTCATCATAATCCAGGGAACCAAGTATGATATTGCCCAGAAAGGAAAGATGTTTTAACTTTGGCAACCTTACTACACTTCTTCAGATCTCTTGCTTTAAAAGCTATATCACATTTCTTCACCCAGTCAGGAAATTTCAGTCTCTTCACCTCTCATCTCTCTGCTCTCCCCTGCCCTGCCCTGCCCTCCCCTCCCCTCTCCTCTGCTCCTTGTGTTTTGTTTAGCTATGTATCTGACATCCCTGCTACGTTTCAACTTTGTTGAGGAAAGTATTAAATGTTTCACACTTTTTCCATCCCTCACACCTGCCAATCTAGCTGAGTATTTTGCCGATAGCATTTCTCAATAAACATTTGGTGAGTTAAGGTATGTATGCAGCGTCTATTAGCTGTGGTCACCAATTCGTTTCTTTCTAGAAACATCTGAGTAAAAGTCATTGCCTATAGTTATCAGTTGCTGTTATTTCATGACTCTGTCTGATCTTTTCTTCTTTTTTTTTTTTGAGTTGGAGTCTCACTCTGTCGCCCAGACTGGAGTGCAGTGGCTGCTCCCGGCCTCGACCTGCTGGGCTCCAGCAATCCTTCCGCCTCAGCCTTCCAAGTAGCTGGAACTACAGGCGCACGCTACCACGCCCAGCTAATTTTTGATTTATTGTAGAGATGAGGTCTCACCAAGTTGCCCAGGTGGGTCTCGAACCCGCGGGCTCAGGCAATCCACTCACCTCAGCCTCCCAAGGAGCAGGATTATAGGCTGAGCCACCGAGCCCGGCTTGATCTTTTCTTGAACTCTGAAAAACGTACCTGAAGTCTACAGATCCTCCTCGACTTCAAGCGGAATTACATCCTGATAGAAAATATCATAAATGGAAATACATCGGGTTATGTCCTGATAAACCTACCATAAAGTTGAAAATCCTAAATCAAGCCATTATAAATTGGAGACTGGATGTGTAAAACTGGAAGTAAATTCTCTCACGGAGCCCTATCTGCAGTTCAGAATAGCTTACCCTCCCCTTTCCTTGTCTTTCCCCATCCTTTTTCTCTTTTCATCATTTACTGTAAGCTTCAGGCAGGGCGCGGTGGCTTACGCCTGTAATCCCAGCACTTTGTCAGGAGGCTAGAGGATTGCCTGAGCCCATGGGTTTGAGATCAGCCTGGGCAACTCAGCAAGACCTCGTCTCTACAATAAATCAAGAAATTAGCTGGGCGTGGTGGCACATGCCTGTAGTTCCAGCTACTTGGAAGGCTGGGGTGGAAGGATCTGCTGAGCCCAGCAGGTTGAGACTGCGGTGGCTGTGAGCGTGCCATTGCACTCCAGCCTGAGTGACTGAGTGGGACTCTGACTCAAAAAAAAAACCAAAAAAAACAAAACCAATAGTTCCCCCCCCCCCCCAAAAAAATACAACCATTAATTTCAGCAAGACTTAGGCTATTAATAACTTTAACAAGATATAGGGCTTGTATACGTGCTTACTTGATAGATCATTTTTCTTCAACCCAATGACCTCGGCTGGATTTGATTGATTTTTATTGGCATAAAAACGTAGTGTTGTTATCTTTTACTTAGGACAGGGATTGGGTCGGGTGGAGCTAAATGTGGTTGGAGGAGTCAGCCTTGGCTTCTGGAGTTTGGTTTGGTGCCAGCTGGGGGAAATTTGAGAGTTTCTAGTTCTTTTAAATATGATTACATAGTAAAGAGAAAAATGTCCAAACTAGGCAGCTGAGAAATAATTTCCCTGAAACCATATGATGAAAATCTCAAGAAGCATTTTTACTTTATTTGGCTGTCATAAAACAGGGAAAATTAAGGGATAGTTAAAGGTTTTTAATGCACCGAAAGGAGTCAACTGCAATTTACATGATTTTTAGAAAAGGTATGCATTTTTTCCTGCACAGAAAAAAAGTGACCTAACCTGTTTTGAAATACAAAAATGCTAGTGCTTCAAGTGGGATTCTGGTAAATATCATTTATTAATCAATTTTACAACATGCCTTTACCCTAAGCCTGGATGTTTCTTTGAAATTATTAACAGAAAATGAATGGCAACTTCACCTCCACTCCTGCCTTGCCCTATTCCTCACCCTCCCTTATTTGTGACAAGTATCCAAAGATTCTCTACTTGTTGCTCATTTGAAAATGCATTTCTATCTCTCTTGCCCTCTTGGCCATACATATCACAGGTGCTCATCTTTCTGGAATGTTATTGGGGCAGGACAGCCTCATGGAAACATTCCTATCATCCTGCCTTATTCCTACCCTGTATTTGCTCAATTTTCCCGTGAGTCATTGGAAAACATTGGTTGCTTTTTGATGCTATCTCATAAATATGTCTATCTCGGAAACATGGCATCTAATGCTTTATTGCATTAACTTTTTATGCTGAGAGATCTATGTAGAGTGACAAGATCAGTCATGAAAAAATAGTGATGATGGTGTGTTTTTCTCTTCAATACCATCTAGAATGCCCTGCACATCTCTGCTAGCTTATTTGAAGTTTTTAGTATGTTATTTAGAGGTCTATGACTCTCTGGTGAATTTCATATTGCTCATCTAATCTCCTCAGACCTCCTCTTCTTCCTGGATACATTGCTGGTTTACATTTTTCATCCACCATACAGTACATGTAATCATCCAACTGAGTTACGACCAACAACACGTAGGTGAAAGGAATGACCATTTCCCATTCTAGCCTGTAAACCCTCTGGAGTGATCCTTTAAACCATTGTTCTGAAGGAAAATTTTGCATGCACACACACAAGCCACCCCAGGAACTTTTGGTTGTCACAACGGGGAGGTGGCTCCTGGCATCTAGTGAGTGGAGACAGAGACACTGCTAAACATCTTACAATTCACAGGAAGCAAATAAAGAATGATCCAGCCCAAAATATCAACAACATCAATAATACTGTATTAATCAGCATTCTCCAGCGAAACAGAATAAATAAGAGATATATAGGCATTCATATTTTAAAAAAGAGATTTATTATGAGAATTGACTTATACCATTATGGAGACCAGGAAGTCTCACATGTGCCATCTGGAGACCCAGGAAAGCCAGTGTTGTAATTCAGTCCAGATCTGAAGACCCAAGACCAGGAAGCTGATGGTATAACTTCCAGTCTGAGGCTGAAGGCCTTTAGAACCGAGAGGGTCACTAATGTAAGTCCCAGAATTGGAAGGCCCAAGAATCAGGAACTCTTATGCCCAAGGGTGGGAGAAGATGGATGTCCCGCTCTAGGAGGGAGACCCGCTTAAGGAGAGAGAGAGAATTTGCCCTCCCTCTACCTCATTTCACTACTTGGACCCTCAGTGGATTGGATGATGCCACCCACATTGCTGAGGGCAGATCTTCCATACTCAGTCTATTGATTCAAATGCCAATCTCTTCCAGAAACACCCTCTCAGACACTTCCAGAAATAATGTTTTACAAGCTATTTGGGCATCCCTTAACCCAGCCAAGTTGACACATAAAGTTAATCATCACAAATGCTGAGACTGAGAAACCCTGCTTTAAGATCTTTCTTACTCTGTCTCCTGCCTGAATTCGGAAGAGCCACAAGAGGATTCTGAGAACCTAAAAGTTGGCCAAGCCACCTTAGGCAATTCAGACCAGGGCTCTGAATCCCTGCACAATGGTCTTCACTGAATATTTGATTGACTTGTGACTTGAGCAAAGAATAAATCTTTTGCTGTGTTAAGTCATTGTGAATTCAAGGTATTTATAAAGCTACAAAAAGAAAAAAAGAAAAGAAAAGGAAAACAACCTTTGATGAACACAAGCTCAAGTATTAGAGAAGTTACTTAACCTCTCCTTATCTAAATTTCCCCATCTATTAAATAGAGATAATAATAGCACCTACCTCATTGGGCTTTTGTGAAGATTGAATGAGTCTGTATTTGTAAAACATTTAGAAAAGTGCCTAGCTAATTGGTTAGTTATTATATTCCTGAAAACCTATTTGTCCTAAAGTCCCTTTCCATAATAGACCACTCCATGACAGATAATTTTTTATTTTATTTTATTGTAAAGAAGTGGGGTAGTTTATTTACAGGTGAAGTTTGGGCCCCCAACTGGTCTTCACATCTCCTGGTTTAGGGTGGGTCAGGTACTCTTCATGATATTACATGCCCCCTTCCTTCCCCTGACAGTATCCTACTACTGCTAATCCCTCTTTTATAGTATTGTGATAAATGCTCAGGACCTACTTAAAGTGAGAACATGTGATAGTCAGTTATTTATTTCTGTGATAGATCACTGAGTATGACGGACTCTAAATCCATCCAAGTTGCTACAAAGTCCATAATTTTGTCCTTCGTTATGATGGCTGTGTTGTACTCTATTGTGTATATGTACCACATTTTCTTTATACAATCCACTTTTGACAGGGAGCACAGTTGGTTCCATGTTTTTGCTGTTGTGAATAGTGCTGCAGTAAACATATGTGTGCAGGATCTTTTTTGTAGAATGATCTGAGTTCCTCCAGGTATATTCCCAGAAGGGGGATTGCTGGGTCATATGGAAGGTTAATTTCTAGTTCCTTTAAAAATCGCCACACTGTTTTCCATGGAGATTGAACTAGTTTGCATTCCCACCAACAGCATAGAAGGGTTCCCTTTTCTCCAAGTCCTCACCAGCATCTGTTGTTTTTGTTTTATTAATGATGGCCATTCTTATTAGAGCTAGGTGGTATCTCAATGTGGTTTTGATTTGCATTTCTCTAATGATTTGTGAGGCTGAGCATTTTTTCATGTGTCTTTTGCCTGCTTGTATGTCTTTCGAGAAGTATCTACACATGTCTTTTGCCCACTTTTTAATTGGATTGTTTGTTTTGTTCCTTTCATCTTGTTTGAGTTCCTTGTAGATTCTTGATGTTAGGCCTTTGTCAGATACATAATTAGCAAATATTTATTCATGTTCTGTGAGTTGTCTCCCTGCTCTCTTGACGGTTTCTTTTGCTATGCAGAAGCTTTTCAGTTTGATGAGGTTCCACTTGTCTATCTTATCTTTTATATACTTTTGGGGTTATGATCAAGAATTGATTGCCATTCCAATGCGCATTAGGATATCTCCTGCCCCTTATGGAAATTGGAACTGGCAACCAATCCTGATCAAAACACCAAGTGCCCATGCCATAGAGATAAGATAGACAAGTGGGACCTCATCAAACTGAAAAGCTTTTGCAAAGCAAAAGAAAGCATCAAGAGAGTGGGGAGGCAGTCCACAGAATGGGAAAAAATATTTGCCAACTGTATATTTGACAAAAGCCTAACATCCAGGATCTACAAGGAACCCAAACATGCCGAAAGGAAAAAAACAAACAGTCCCATTAAAAAGTGGGCAAAAGGTACCTGCATAATGAACATTTGTACACCTAACCCTGAATTATACCCCACATCTTTAATATAAAAAATTTCAAGCCGGGCTCGGTGGCTTAGCCTGTAATCCCGCGCCTTGGGAGGCTGAGGTGAGTGGATTGCCTGAGCCCGCGGGTTCAAGACCGGCCTGGGCAGGCGAAACCTCATCTCTACAATACATCAAAAAAAATTAGCCGGGCATGGTAGCGCATGCCTGTAGTTCCAGATACTTGGAAGGCTGAGGCGGAAGGATCGCCGGAGCCCAGCAGTTTGAGGGTGTGGTGGCCGGAAGCGGCCACTGCACTCCATTCTGGGCGTTGGTGTGAGACGCCAACTAAAAAAAAAAAAAAAAAAAATTTCAAAGTTAAAAAAAAAAGACATGAATAGACACTTCTTAAAAGAAGATATACGGGAAGTCAAAAGACACATGAAAAAGTGTTCAACCTCACTAATCATCAGAGAAATGCAATTCAAACCACATTGAGATACCACCTAACCCCAGTAAGTATGACCATCATTAATAAAACAAACAACAACAGAAGCTGGCAAGGATGCGGAGAAAAAGAAACACTTCCACACTGCTGGTGGGAATGCAAACTAGTGCAACCTCTTTGGAAAACAGTGTGGTGATTTCTGAAAGAACTAGAAATTGACCTTCCATATGACCCAGCAATCCCCCTTCTGGGAATATATCTGGAGGAGTTCAAATCATTCTACCAAAAAGACACCTGCACATGCATGCATGTTTACTGCAGAACTATTCAAAACAGCAAAAATGTGGAACTAACTGTGCTGCCCATCGAAAGTGGACTGAATAATGAAAATGTGGCACATATACACAATGGAAGATTTTGCAGCCATAAAGAAGGACAAACATATGGACTTCACAGAAACTTGGATGGATTTAGAGTCTATCATACTCTGTGATCTATCACAGAAACAAAGAACTGAGTACCCCATGTTCTCATTCATAAGCGGACCCTGAACAATTACAATAATACTTTAAGAAAGGGATTGGCAGTTGCTGGATACTACCAGAGTGGGGGTGGTTGGGGGGACAGACACAACATCAATAAGGGTGCCTGATCTTAAACCAGGCAAAGCGGGGACCAAAGGGAGGCCCAAACTTTACCTGTATGATGATCACTTGTATGCCTAATGCTGAATTTTACCCCATGTCTTTAAAAAAAAAAAAGGTGGCTCCTGTATTTTCTAGGATTCTTATAGTTTGAGGTTTTACATTTAGGTCTTTGATCCATTTAGAGTTGATTTTTATGTATGGTGATAGGTAAGGGTCCTGTTTCATTCTTTTGCATGTGGCCAACCTGTTTTCCCAGCACCATTTGCTGAATAAGGTCTCCTCTCCCCAATGGCTGTTATTGCTGGCTTTGTCAAAGATGAGTTGGTTGCTTCTGGAATCTCTATCTTGTTCCATTGGTCTACATTCCTTTTCCTGTGTCAGTACCAGGCTGTTTTGATTATTGTAGCCTTACAGTTAAGTTTAAAGCCTGGAATTGTGATACTTTCTGCTTTGTTTCTTTTGCTAAGGATTGTTTTGGCTATTCGTGCTCCTTTTTGTTTCCATATGAATTTCTGTATTGTCATTTCCAGATCTGAGAAAAATGATGTTGGTAATTTGATAGGTATTGCATTGAATCTGTAGATTGCCTTGGGTAGGATGAACATCTTAACAATATTGAGTCTGCCAGGCTCGGTGGCTCAGCCTGTAATCCTGTGCCTTGGGAGGCTGAGGTGAGTGGATTGCCTGAGCCCGCGGGTTCGAAACCTGCCCGGGCAACTTGGCGAGACCTCATCTCTACAATAAATCAAAAATTAGCCGGGTGTGGTAGCGCGCGCCTGTAGTTCCAGCTACTTGGAAGGCTGAGGCGGAAGGATCGCCGGAGCCCAGCAAGTTGAGGCTGCGGTGGCCGGGAGTGGCCACTGCACTCCAGTGTAGGCGACAGAGTGAGACTTCAACTCAAAAAAAAAAAAGACAGTTTCCCAGGCCAGGTGTGGTGGTTCATGCCTGTAATCCCAGCACTTTGGGAGGCTGAAGTGGGAGGAAAGCTTGAACCCAGGAGTTCAAGACCAGCCTGGGCAACAAAGCGAGACCTCATCACTACAAAAAAATTAAAAAATTAACCAGGCATGGTGGTGCGTGCCTGTAGTCCCTGCTGCTCCACAGCCATGAGCCATGAGCTGTGATTGTGCCACCACACTCCAGCCTGAGTGACAGGGTGTGGCCCCCACTCAAAATAATAATAATAATTTTTTAAGAAAAGACAATTTCCCAATGAGCATCCTGGGTCTGGGAGGGGCTGCCGTGGAAGAGGGAGAAGGAAGGAGGAGAATTGCATTCTTCTTTCTGAACCACGGTAGGATTCTGCCAATGGGTAGCTGATTTAGCCACAGGGGAGCCTAGTAGGAGACCAGTCCCAAAGTCAGTGGGCTCATCCTTGTGTAGGGCTTCCTTCTGAACTTCCCACTGCTCAACAAAAAGCCCTTAGGCTGTGTGAGGCCGTAGGGTGAAACTTCCAGTGAGTAGGGGGGTGAGGGGTGGGGAGGATCAGCACCGGAGACACCTGATGGGGGTGGTGAGGGGAGCAGCTGAGGAAAAGTCTGGGGTCTGTGAGGAAACAGCCTTCGGCCAAGGCTCCTAAAGGCTGAGCCCTGGCAAGAAGTGACACCTTCTGGGGACTTGGCTGCTTCGCCAGCTGACTGAGTGCCGGGGGAGGGTCCCGGTGGGAACGCTGCCCACCCCCCATGCACAGAACAGACAGTGACAGACAACCCCATCTGCTCAGATCCCCTGAGAGGGCAGAGCCAATGAGGGGCAGGGTGGGCTCTGGGCAAAACCAGGGCGTGTGCATGTGTGTGTGTGTGTAAGTACATGTGTGCGCACGTGTGTATGTGTTGTATATTCCACCCATGTTCAGATTTTGCGGGGAGGTAGCATCCTCAAAGGCTCTATGGTTTGAGAGCAGCACTTCTCATCAGCACAGTCAGAGGAGAGAACTCTAAACAGTCAAAATAAACAGTTCAAACTAAAAAGAGTTACTTCTTAAAGTTTGTGGTCTATGTAGGGGAGGCTTGATAAATCAAAACAGTTTCTTTGGTGGTGGAGGACGAGAGGATATTATGGGTCATGAGTTGAATTTTAGGAGCAGCAGATGTCTCTTGCTACTAATGTCTATTTGAAGTCAAGTGAAAATAGATTTATATTCCTGACACAGAAACCAGATAAAGGTCTAGGAAGGCCTGTCAGTTAGGACTTTCTGCAATGATAGAAATGGTCTGCCCTGTCCAATACGGTAGTCACTAGCCACACATGTTCTCCTGGTCACTTGAAATGTGGCTAGTGGAACTGAAGAACTGGATTTCTGGTTTTATTTAATTTTCATTGCAATTCAAGTGGCCACCAGCTACCATATTGGACAGCACAGGTCTAGAACACTGGTTGTTATCCTTGGCTGGGTGCATTTAAGCCTCTGAAGCCAGGCCTCATCCCCTAGAAGCTGACTGAATTGGCCAGGGTGGGGACCTGGCAAACGTATATATATTTTTAAAGTTCTCTGTGTCAGGAATGAGAACCGGGAGCCCAGGGGAAAGCTACTGGAGAGAGTGTTGCTTGATGGGAAAACCAGTATGCTGGGGATCGCACTACTTGTGATAATGGGAAGAGAAGACAATGACTTCTTTTACCCCAGGACTCCAGAACAAGAACTTCTCATGAAAGGCGGCCTAAGGGAAAAGCTTGGAGTAAATAGGAAAAGTTGCCCCCACATGTCCAGTCACCTGCTCTTTTGAGAGCTTGATAACTGAGATGTGAATGTTGGTCCCAGACCTGGGCAGAGACACTTCTGCTGTGGGGATCTCAGACTCCCCCAGAGAGCTTTGCCTCTGGAAGATGGGACTTCCATAAGGGTCCCAACTCTGGCCTTGGGTGTGGATCCACTTACAGTGATGAGCAGGTGTTCTGCAATGTGCCCTTGTCAGGGATGTCCCCAGCATCACATAACCCAGACACACAGGAAGAACCTGTGCCCTTGTCACCTGTAGATACACCTTGGAGATGAGAAGGGACCTGTCTGTGTCCGGTCTTCCCTCCCCGTGTTGCTCCCTTGTCCCCAGCCTTCTGCCTTACTGTCCCACAGAGCTTCATCCTCACTTCCCCCTCCCCCTGATTGACAACCATGTGGGGTCTCCGTCCCCTGCATCTCTGTCTTTTTCTCTTTAACTCTCCCATGTGTCTGTCCTTTCTGACATGTCTCTTCACCTCCCTCCCACGTGTCCCTCCTCCTCTCTCTCCTTTCCTTCCCCTCCCTTCGTCTCTTTTCTCCACAGACTTTCCTGGCCTCCAGCGGGGGACTGTATTGCCTGGGTGGAGGCTGCGGGAACGTTGTAATTTCAGGCCGCATGAGCCTGCCCAGCACGCCCGCTGGCTCCTGCCCTGCCGCCTGCATGCATAGGCCTGGCTGCGTGGATTGCATGGGCTGGATCAGAACTCAGAGCTCCCTCCTCAGAGCAGGCCCTGCTGAGGGGCCAAGCTAAGAGTGGGGGCAGAAGCTCTGCAGTCAGATGTGCATGGATATAGTGGCCTCCTCGGAGCCCTAGGAAATGGAATGAAGGTTCTCTCTGGCACCCTCTAAGCAGATGGAAACACAGTCCAGAGAGAACTGTGATGGCTGGCAAAGGACCTTAGTAACAGTTCATCGGGCACAAGGCCTTTGGGGGACACAGGAAGCAGAGCAGAGACAGCTCTCCTTTCCAGAGTAATTTGTGTGTTGGGTAGTGGCTTGCCTGGCTTAGAACAGCCGTGTGCAGGGTGGGAGCGATGGGGAGCTGCCACACTGAGTTCATGGCAATAGAGCTGCCGAGCTTTGGGGACACTTTGCCCTGGGAAGACACCAGGGAGGGGGCCGAGGAGGGCCATCAGGGTCCTCAGCTCAGTGGCAGCTTGAGGAGAAGGTGAGATGAGCAGGAGGCCCCAGAGGGCAGGCAGTGGACCCGGCTGCAGCCTTACCCCAGAGCCGAATCCCTGCCACTGCCCCAAGCGTTGGTTCACACCCTGCGTGGTGCCCCACGTCCTCCTCCCAGTCCAAAGCCCAGGATGGTCCTGAGTTAGTGGACGGCAGGGACCAGAGGCGGGGCTGGAACTCCTCCCTCCCGCCACGAACATCTCTCCAACACACACATTACACCTCCCGCCTTGCCCTGCCCCTTACCTCTTTGAGGCGCCGCCCCCAGACTGACTTCTGGGGCTGCTGCCTGGCAGGATCCAGACGAGAGCGCTCGCATCTCCAGCGCCTTCTTCCGCCTGTTCCGTGTCATGAGGCTGATCAAGCTGCTGAGCCGGGCAGAGGGAGTGCGCACGCTGCTGTGGACGTTCATTAAATCCTTCCAGGTGGGGACCCCGGAAACTGCACTTTCCTGGAAAGGCCACTAGGGGCATCCTCCTCCGCCCTGGGGCGAGGCAGGGCCCTGAGGAGCTATCGGGGGCGAGGCTGCAGAGCCTCCAAGGGAGCCCTCCGTGCTGACTCTCCTGCCTCGTCTGCAGGCGCTGCCCTACGTGGCTCTGCTCATCGTCATGCTTTTCTTCATCTACGCCGTCATCGGCATGCAGGTGAGAGACAGGTGGCCCAGGCCCAAGCACAAAACTTGGCCAAGCTAGGGTGGGCTGCGGTAGACCCTGGGAGCCTGATCAGCCCACAGGCTGGACCCTCCACTCTCCGAGTCTAGCTCCCCCTGGCAGCCTAGGGGTTCAGCTGCAAGACTGAGAAAGGAGGGCGTGCACCCCCTCATCCCCATGACTGCAGTGTTAGATGCTTGGAAGCAATCCGGGAGAAACCTTGACATGCAGATGGATAGTAGGTGTCCAGATTGCGTCTTTAAGGCCTGACTGGAGGCCCAAGTGGTCTCCTACCACCCTCCTCTGAGAGCTTCCCCCACCCCTCAACATTGACACCCCAGGCCTGCTTGCTGTTGGGAAAACTGGTCTACCCTCTTACTTTCCTTTGGCCTGGTGGGAAGAACTTCACCCAACCTAGAAAAGAGTTCAATTTGTTTGGCTTCAAGTTTGACACACCCTGAAGTGAAGAGGAATTGGAGGAGGCAGGAGTGAAGGCTGGGAGCAGGTCAGGTGGGAGGAGACAACGGGAGATGAGCTGAGGGGATACTTACCTTGTTCCCAAGTCAGAGCCCTTTGTGATTTGCAGATGTTTGGAAAGATTGCCATGGTGGACGGGACTCAAATCAACCGGAACAACAACTTCCAGACCTTCCCGCAAGCTGTGCTGCTGCTCTTCAGGCATGAGTCCCTCGCGCCCCCACCCGCTGACTGGTCCAGCCTGTGCCCTGCTCTGAGCTGCACCAGAGATGGGCTGGCTTCGTGGGTGTGTGACCTGTGCAGCCACACAGGGCCCTACACTTGGAAGGGTCACCTACTTGGCTGTGGCCCTCTTGAAGATTTTCACCATTTTTGAACAAGTGGCCCTGCGCCTCCATTTCGCACTGGGCTCCTCCCCTAAATCAAGCGCAGCACGTCTCTCCAATCTCAGCCCCCAAAGCAGGACACGGAGGTCAAATATCTTCTTCCCAACATTTGCACTCAGAGCGCAGGAGCGTGGGCAAGAGCACAGGGAGACGTGGAGCAAAGAAGTAGGTAGGAGGGTGCCAGAGGTGGGAGCAGGAGCGTGTCCCAGGCGAGGGCATGGGGCATGGAGCATGGACCCCTGGTTTCAGGCTTGCTGGGCGTGCAGGAGCTGAGCGGGAGAGGCACGCTTCCCAACCTTCAGTGGGACACTCCACTGAGGCCAGATGCGGGCTGGGGACACCTGCACCCAGGGCGCCTCCTCAGCCCATATTGTCAAGGCCTCCGCAAGGTTGCAGCAGCAGCCCACAGCCCTTTAGGCCCTTGAAAGGATACCACCACCTTGCCTGCTCTGCACCTCAACCTCAAACCAGGGCCACCCTGCACTCGAACCCAGGTCCACCCTACTCCAGGAAGGAAGAGAGATTCCCAAAATGAGGCTTTTATTAAACACAGAATGAAGGGAAGCCATAGGATCAGGCTGAGATTTGACTAGGGGGGAGGTGGAGGGAGGTTGTCTACGGAGCAGCTGGCAACCATTATTTGAAAAAGTACAAACCTCCGATGCTCTGAGATGCTTTACTCAACTATGACACATGCATGAGGTGTGGAACAAGGGATGCTTTTGCAACTCAGCCAGAGTGGGTGGTATCGTCAGCAGAACTACATTCAATTGTAGGGTTACCTCACCAGAGTCAGTTAACCACTCTGAGGCCTTGACCTCAGACCCTGCCTCACTTTGGTCAGCAAAGTCCCTCTCTTGCTGTTCCTCCTCTAGGAACTTGAATCATGGATTGATTTTTGCCCCTCTAGCCAGGAAACCTCTTTTCTATCATTTAAGTCCGGCTTGAAGCACCCCTTGAGGGCTGCAGCTTTGAATGGAAACTGAGGCTTGGCTCACACTGAACTACATAGTGAACCTGGGGAGCTGACCTCCCTAATTCTGGGCAGCAGCCCCAGTCTGTGCATTAGCCACAGCCCGGTCCCACCAGGCCTCCAGCCTCCTGAGGGGCCACGCAAGAACGGATAGGCGACAGGATCCTCTCTTTTTCAGGTGTGCGACAGGTGAGGCGTGGCAGGAGATCCTGCTGGCCTGCAGCTACGGGAAGCTGTGTGACCCGGAGTCAGATTATGCCCCGGGGGAGGAGTACACATGCGGTACCAACTTCGCCTATTACTACTTCATCAGCTTCTACATGCTCTGCGCCTTCCTGGTGAGATACCTGCGGGTCTGCGGGGCAGGGAGAGGGCTTTGATGAGCTGAGGCAAGGAGGAGCCTGCCTTCTCCTTCCTGGCCAGAGACCCCTTTCTCTCTGGGGATCCAGTTTAGGGACACGGGAAGCTCTAGTTTGATTGTCCCTCATTCTGGTCATCCTGGGTGTGGCTTTGTTTTGTGAGTTGTGCTTTTTCATGCTCCAGAGGGTTGCCAAAAGTTTTTTTGTGGTTTTTTTTGGTTAGCAATTAGTCATTAAAGGGGATTGAATTAGGCTCTGTTCTAACTGGGTGGGGGCTTCCTATAAAGCCATTTACCCCTAGCCATTGCTTGGAAGAGAGCACTGTCCTGTCATGCAGAGGCTGGGACTCTGGAAACAGGACCCGTGGGAGGTCCCCGCTGAGGTTAGGGTCAGAGCAGCAGATCATTGTGAGGCTGCTAGGTCTCTGTTCGTGTGGAAGGCCGAGAGCCAGCAGCATCTGCTGGGCCCTCGTTTCTTCACTCTTTTCTTTCCTATGTTCGCTCAAAACAGTTGTTTGAGTGTCTATGTGTGCATGAGGCTAGAAACATGAATAAAACACCTTGTGTCCTGCAGGAACTTACGGGGCACAAGAGGAGTTTGTGTGTAAGCAAAAACTTACACACAAACTGCTATTCAAAGAGCACCAAACGTATATCGAAGAAGCTTGCTCTGGGGTGCACAAATGAGGGGAACACCTCTCTGGGGTGGAGACGGGAGGCCGAGACAGGAGTGGCTTCCTAAGAGATGTTCAAACTGGGTTTTACTTATTTATTAATTAATTTATTTTAGTCTGTTCTCACTCTGTCGCCCAGGCTGGAGTGCCGTGGCAGGATCATGGCTCACTGCCGCCTCAACTTTCTGGGCTCAGGCAATCCTTCTGCCTCAGCCTCCTGAGTATCTGGGACTACAGGTGCACACTACACCTAGCTAATAGTTTCTTTTTTTTTTTTGTAGAGATGAGGTCTTATTATGTTGCCTAGACTGGTCTTGAACTCCTGGGTTCAAGTGATCCTCCCACCATGACCTCCCAAAGTGCTGGGATTACAGGTGTGAGCCACCATACCTAGCTAAATTTTTGTTTTGTTTTGTTTTTCTGTAGAGACGAGGTCTCGCTATGTTGCCCAGGCTGGTCTCAAACTCCTAGGCTCAAGAAATCCTCCTGCCTGGGCCTCCCAAAGCACCGGGGTTACAGGTGTGAGCCACCATGCCTAGCTAAATTTTTGTTTTGTTTTGTTTTTCTGTAGAGATGAGGTCTCGCTATGTTGCCCAGGCTGGTCTCAAACTCCTAGACTCAAGGAATCCTCCTGCCTGGGCCTCCCAAAGTGCTACGGTTACAGGTGTGAGCCACCATGCCTGGCCTAAGCTGGATTTTAAAGAATGAGCACTAAGACCCTGGAAGAAGGCACAGTCCATGCAAGAGCAGAGAAGTGTGACACAGCATTTCATGTATATGTCATGTAGGTCATGCAGAAAGGCTAGAGCAAAGGGCACAGGTAGAGAGAAGCCGTGGACCGGCAGATACTTCCCAGCTTCCCACCCTATCCCTGCATCCCCTGCCGTTTTGTGTTGGGAGCCCTGGGTTCCTCTCTTGCAGGTCATCAACCTCTTTGTGGCTGTCATCATGGACAACTTTGACTACCTCACGCGGGACTGGTCCATCCTGGGCCCTCACCACCTGGATGAGTTCAAGGCCATCTGGGCAGAGTATGACCCAGAGGCTAAGTGAGTCTAGTCCGGAGGCTCTGTGTGGGGTCCTCCCTAAAACTGTCTACCCCTCCCTCCTGGACCCCGTCCTAGTGTCTCACAGGGAGTCACTCACCAGTTGGCTTCTCCTTCTTAAGTCATTTATTCAAGGTCCCAGATCAGAGAATCAGAGTCTCTCCAGACTGGAAGGGATCCCACAGCTTCCCAGGGTAGAAACCCCCTTGGCTTAATTGGGAAATGGTAATCCAGCCTCTACTTGGACATTCCTAGGAATGGGAACTCAGTACCTCACTGGACACTCTAGATGCTCAACGTATGGTCCTCTGACCAGCAGCATCCAAGTTTGATTAAAATGCAGAGTCCCAGGCCCCACCTAGACTGACTGTATCAGACTCTGCACTGCTATTAACCTGATCCTCAGGGCATTTGCATGCACATTACATCTTGGGAAGCACTGCTCTCTCATGTTCTTTTCCCAAGAACACTCATTTCATCACTGTCTCCCAGGTATCAGATATTATACAAGCCCTATGTGTATCATCTCATTTAGTCTTTACAATAACCTATGGCACAGGTCTCCTGATCATCTCAGTATCAGAGGAGGAAGCTGAGGTTCAGAGAGGTTAAGTAATCTGTACTGGGCCATGCAGCTAGTAAGAGACAGCAACAAGATTCAATGCAGGAGTGTCTGGTGCCCATAGCAACCGTGCTTTAACATGCTTACCTCAGAGGGAGCAACACCAGACTGCCCTCTGCCAGCGCTCACAGTCCTAATGCAGCCCCTGGATGCAGGCAGGAAATGTTTTACCTCTTTTTCATGGCTAATCCACCAGAGAAGGAGGAAGTCAGTAGGACCTTCCAAAATGATTTTTCTCAGGTAACTCACAAAAGCTGCTCTGATCTTGCTGGTCTTTTTATCTGACCTTCCTGGTTACTCTGCTTTGTGTCTATTCTGGGGATCATGGTCCCAATGAAATTGTGGTTTCCAGCTCTGGACCAGTTTCTGGAAGTGAATTTCTGCTTCCTTTGATCTACTTCTAGTAATGTGCTCAAGAGCCTTCATTAGCTTGATGAAAATCTAAAAATGGGCTTGATGGGGGAGAATGAGGTCCAGATTCCAGACCTGTAATCCCATAGGAATGGCCAGAAAAAGAGAGCCCGTTTCTGGTGGTAGGCAACAGTGACTCCCAACATTGTCTCTTCTTTCAAAAGGGAGCTGGGCTCCCACTTCCTAAACACAATTGGAAAATAAGGACGCTTCCATCCCTTTGCCCGTTCTCTGAGCAGTAGGGGAGCTTCTGGGGAGGGAGCATCAGGTGTACAAGTCTGTGTGTTCTCCTGCAGGGGCAGAATCAAACACTTGGATGTGGTGACCCTGTTGAGAAGGATCCAGCCTCCTCTGGGCTTTGGGAAGTTCTGCCCACACCGGGTGGCTTGTAAGGTAACCAGAGCTACCAGGTAGGGGTGGCCCCCAGGAGAGGAAGAGGTGCCCTGGGCCAGGGAAGCTGGTGAGGGCCTGAGGGAATGAAGCATTGCAGGGTCCATAAGTCCCTCCTGAGGACCTAAAGTCTCAACGAGGTCCCCAGCTCATCAATCCATCCCCTGCGAAGGGCATCCAGGTCAGCCTGCACCACCAGCCCTCATGCCCCATCCCCTCCCGGCCCACAGACCGGGTGAGGATGACCTGCCAAGCTTGGCCAGTCCCAGCTCAGCAGCAAGCCACTGCCTCTCCCTGTACAGCGCCTGGTGGGCATGAACATGCCCCTGAACAGCGATGGCACAGTTACCTTCAATGCCACACTCTTCGCCCTGGTTCGCACGGCCCTCAAGATCAAGACAGAAGGTGAGGCCTTCCAGTGTGCAGACAGACCCTCCCTTCTCTCAGAGGTGTTTCTGGAAGATTCTGCCAGATTCTCAGGGCTAAAGGTTTTACTCGAGAGCTGTGGAGAGAGGTAGAGAGAGGATGCCCAGACCATGACCCCAAAGTCCTCATGCCCCTCAGGGCTCAGAGGGAGCCTGGAAGTTCTCTGCAGGGCAAAGGTCACCAAGGGTCTGTTCCCACCCTCCTCCACTCCTCTGTTGTGTAGAAGATGGGGGCAAAGAAATATCAGTGTTAGTGGAGGGATGGGAGAAATGGGACCAGGGAAGTGCCAGTGCTAGTGCAGGGTGGGGGTGTCCTCTGGTTCGGCTCTGGGTAGAAGCAGAGGAGGTACTCAGGTGGCACTGGGCAGATGCATGGGATCCACATTGGACTTCACTAAACCAGTAGGTCCTCACCTACCAGGAACGCAGGCATGGCAGGAGCAGAGGAGGGCTTCAGGTTGGGGGCCTGGTGTCCCTGAGCCCTCGCTCAGGGATCTAGCTGCATCTGTCCATCCTGGCCTTGGGGGACCATTGCAAGAGTCTGAGACAGCCACAGGGTAGGTTTCCCTGAGAGGGCAAGATGAGGAAGGCCAGGAGTCAGGGAAGAGCAAGTCAGAGCCACAGGAAGGCTGCTTGGGGGTATTTGGGAAAGACCACGGTGCCTGGGGAATTGAAAGTTTCTGAGAGAGAGCAGGAGATGACAGCCTTCAAAGCCAACCACTCTGGGCATTGGCAGTCAAGGCCTATAGGAGCCACTACATGACCCAAGGACTGGGCTGCCTCAAGAGGACAGGGGTCCCTCCCCACATTGCCCACACCCAGCATAGCCACTGCCACGAAAGAAAACTTAGCCACTGTTGCTGAGTGAGTGACTGGCTCCCTGAGAGATTCAGAAAGTACTGGATGGCCTATCAAGTGCAGTTGGGCCTGGTCTGGATGACTTTGGCCACTCCTGCCTTTCCTCTGCCCCAGGTAACTTTGAGCAGGCCAATGAGGAGCTGAGGGCCATCATCAAGAAGATCTGGAAGAGAACCAGCATGAAGCTCCTGGACCAGGTCATCCCTCCTATAGGAGGTTGGTGCTGCTCTGGGAGACCAGAGTCCAGAAGCAGCCAAGGAATGGAGGGAAGGGGCTTCTCCAAGAAGCCCTTGGGAATCTGAGAATGGCTCAGACCCTCCATAAATACCTTAAGTAGACCCCTGGGGATCCAACCGAGCAGCCACCAGCCTCGGGGTGCAAAGTGCTCACTGGCCAAGCCAAGGGATGGCCCCGGGTGCCCGGGCCTGATTGCGTCTGGTTTCCACTCTGAATCCAGTGTCGGGTTCCCACCAGCCTTCAGGGCATCTTCATTGCCTTCTCCGCAGATGATGAGGTGACAGTGGGGAAGTTCTACGCCACGTTCCTCATCCAGGAGCACTTCCGGAAGTTCATGAAGCGCCAGGAGGAGTATTACGGGTATCGGCCCAAGAAGGATGTCGTGCAGATCCAGGTAAGCCCAGCCCAGGGAAGTTCCAGCCTGCTGAGCTGGGTCTCCAGATGCCAGCTCCCTCTCTGTGCCCTTGGGGGGCCAGTGATGGTTGCATGGAGGGACAAAGGGTGCCCAGAGGAGGAAATGAGGGGGCCGTTCTGGAGAGTCCACAGCAGAAGATGGTTCAACTCAAGAGAAGAACCAGGAGCTCTTAATCTCTGGATGATGGGACCAAAGAAAATGGGATTCGTTCAAAGGAGAGATAAGAGCAGAGGTCCCCAAAGAAAGCAGGTGTGCCAAGGGGTGCTTAAAATGCTTCATTGGTTATGAAAAGAAAACCAGAACTTTACGTTTTATCTTATCTTGTTTTTATGTCTATTTTTTGTGTTCATTGCAATGCACCAAATTTACAAATTCCAAAGATGCACATACATGTGGGCTCTGTGCTCAAAAATTTATTTCAATGCCCATTTTTATTCGGAAATAATCTCATACCATAAAAAGTTGCAAGATATAATACAAAAGCCTGTTATTCTAAACCATTTGAGAATGACTCCAACATGATGGTCTATCATCCAGAACCCTTGAATGCACATTTCGAGGTATTATGTGTATTCGAGGCATAATTTGTATTACAAGGACATTCTCCTGCATGATGCTTGTATATAACCACAACACGACCGACAAAATCAGAAAATTAACAATTTTTATACATGCTTTTTTTCTTTTAAAAAATAGAGAGTCTCACTATGTTGCCCAGGCTAGTCTTCAACTCCTGGGCTCAAGCGATCCTCCTGCCTCAGCCTCCCAAAGTGCTGAGATTA
Source organism: Tarsius wallacei (assembly GCA_963574415.1). Lineage (NCBI taxonomy): Eukaryota > Metazoa > Chordata > Mammalia > Primates > Tarsiidae > Tarsius > Tarsius wallacei. Next base: position 10,598 of record CAUYQG010114958.1, on the reverse strand, counting down.
TAGGTGTCAACCACCATACCCAAGCAGGAAATTAATGTTGATACATTACTATAGTTTAGTTTCCAACCCCTATTCAAGTCTCAGCTGTTGTCTCAATAAATGTCCTTTTAGCAAAAGGTTCCAATCCTGAATCACACAGTGCATCAAGTTGCCATATCTCTTTAGTGTCTTCCATCTGGAAGAGTTCCTCAGTCTTTCCTTAACATGACCTTGACACTTTTGAAGATGACAGGCCAGCATGTTCCTCAGTTTGGGTTTATCTGTTGTTTCCTTGGGCTAGATTTAGGATATGCATCTTGGATAGGGATGCCACAGAAGTGATGTGGTATTCTTATTGCAAACTATCATATGACACCAATTTTGGTTTGTCCCATGGCTGATGATATAAAATTTGATCAGCTCAAAAATATATGTACTAATGGCATGTGCAATCAGAAGACATCAGTTGTCTAGAAGACTGCACTGAATAAAAAGATTTCTCAACCTGGAGGCCTATGGGAGGTATGAAATCTCCATTCATGGGGTCAAGAGAGGATTCCTTGGGAACAATTAGGGTATGGACTATCCCAGAGGCCAGAGCAGGACCTGGTGGTCTTATAGAGCCCTGGGACATTGAATGAACCAGAGGAAGAGTGGGGACCAGGCTGAGCCTTCAGGAGAGCTCCAGGTGTAAGGATTAGAAATGAGTGGGCAGGTCAGGCCTGGTAGATCACTCCTGTAATCCCAGCACTTTGGGAGGCAGAGGCGAGGGGATTGCTTAAGGCCAAGAGTTCAAGAACAGTCTGGACAACACAGCAAGACCCCCCACCTCTATGAAAAAAAGGAACGGAATGGAAAAGAAATGAGGGGCCTATGGGGAGCAGTTCTGGTCTCCTCTCCTGAACTAGAGGGGTCACTTGGTCACTCTGCCATTCCCAGGCTGGACTGCGGACCATTGAGGAAGAGGCAGCCCCCGAGATTCACCGCACCATCTCAGGAGACCTGACCGCTGAGGAGGAGCTGGAGAGAGCCATGGTGGAGGCTGCCATGGAGGAGGGAATATTCCGGGTGAGGGAGGACCATGACTACCCCTAGTAGTCTAGACACAGTGAGCAGCGACGTCCCACAGAGAGGAGGGCTGGGAGCCCAGCCGTACAGGAAGGGACATGGGAGCCGAAGACATCCTTTCCCACCTCGCCACCCGCCTCTCTTGAGAGTCAGAATCCATGACCCAGCCCATTCGCGGTGCCACATACAACACACCCTTTCTTACCTTTCCCTGCCGAACCTTGCCCCTTTCCTCCTCTCCTCACAAACCCTAGGTGACATCCCATCTCTCACAGACCCCTCAGGATCAGGGGCCCACCCGCCTCCAGCTACGCCAGTCCTTGTTTCTTAGCTCTGTCTTGTGTTTCTTATAACACTTCAGAGCTGGAAGTTCTTTCATGACCACCTAGTGAAGCTCTTTTGGGTCATTCTTGAGGAAATGATGGCCCAAAGGCATGATGCGAGATGTCCAACATCACTTAGTAAGTTGTTTTCAGTGAGGGAACCTAGTTCGGCAGACTTCCAATTCAGTGCTCTCTCCACTACACCACATTTCCCTATCTGTATGTTTTTGTCTCCTATATGCTTCCTTAGGTATGTTCTGTCTACTCCATCAAATCTAGAGCTTTCTGAGAGATGGATTCTCTTCTCTTTCTGGTCTTAATGCTCAGTCATTCTCCTCTAGCCTTATAGGATTTGTCTCCCAATATTATCACTTGTTCCCACACCATCGTCCTGCCCTCATCCCCTAGTCACTGGTCTTCTCCCTGTCCCTAGAGGACTGGAGGCCTGTTTGGTCAAGTGGATAACTTCATGGAAAGGACCAACTCCCTGCCCCCCGTCATGGCCAACCAGAGACCCCTCCAGTTTGCTGAGATAGAGATGGAGGAGCTGGAGTCACCTGTCTTCTTGGAGGACTTCCCTCAAGATCCACGCACCAACCCTCTGGCACGTGCCAATACCAACAATGCCAACGCCAATGTTGCCTATGGCAACAGCAACCATAGCAACAGCCAGGTGTTTTCTAGGTATAGTAGTGGCAGCAACTACCAGTCCTGGGTGTAGGAGTACTGGAGTAGGATGGAGAGGACAATGTTAGCAGGTTCCAGCCTGGATTGGAAAGGGTACTCTGAAATTTTTAGGGTGTCCTTTGCTTCCCTTTGTGCCCTTTGGGATCTCCCACACCTTAATGCGAGAGGCCAGCCTGGACTGCAGAGACTCCTTTGGCCAGCAGGGGGCAGCCTCATGTCAGCATCGATCTCAGTGCTGAGTGATTCTTTTATTCCATTATCCTCAGCAAGTCTAGGAGCTGAAATGTGCAGAGCATATTCTAGGTTAGGAGTCAGTAGGGTTCAATCTTTGGACTTGGGTTCTGAGAAGATCCCATGGCGCTGAGTATTTCCCATTTTACCAACCTCAGGCTGTAGACTAAATAAAAGCTGTGATTCCATACGTGTCATGGAAAGCAGCGGCACAAAGGGGAGAGCTTCTCGGCAATCACAACATAGGATCTGGGTTCCAAGTAGAGCTCCTGTTCTAGACAGCAGGCCAGCTGAGCGGAGATCTATTTGGTCTGAAAAAGCTAAGTTCCAGGCCTCAGGAATAAGCAGACAAGGCAGAAGCCAAGTACTTCCCATGACCAGGGTTGCTGCACCTCTTCCAGTCAGAGAGAGCCCTTAAATTCAGTCCACAGGCCTTGAATGGTGCATGTGCCTTTGGGTCACCATGGTGCAAGATGCTGTGGAAATGCAGCTTTAGCCCTGGGCCCTACCCTGAAGAGGGTGTAGTCTTGTTGACGGATGCATCATGTGACCAAATAACTGCAGAGATTGGGTGTCCTGAGAGTGCAGAGGGGGCATTGAGGACCATGGCTGGAAAGGCCTAGAACAGTTCTCAGCCACAGCTGTACATCAGAATCATCTAGGAAGCTTTCCAAAAGTCCAGTGCCTGGACCTCACTGCAGACTCTGGCGGTGGGACATAGCCGTCACTCATCTTCAGAGCTCCCCAGGTGATCCTGTGGGCAGCCAAGGTTGAAAACTAGTGTCCTAGATGTTATGAGGTTGTGCCTTGGAAGATGAAAGAATGTGGAAAGAGTAGGGGAACCACCTAGTGGAAGAAGGAAAACATTTGGTTTATTCCCCTTAGAGAGTCAGGGCTGTCTAGGGCAGGGCTGGTGGGCTCTAGCGTTAGCCCTAGAGTCAAGATCACTGCACGAGATTGGGTCCAGACTCTGAGGGAAAAGGATGTTTGAGGCCACAGAGGAGCAGAGATGGCAGATGAACCATCAGCCTCTCTGGTTCACCCAGCCTTACTTCTGTTTCAGCATCCACCATGAAAGGGAGTTTCCAGGAGAGACAGAGACACCTGCCACCAGAGGAAGAGCCCTCAGCCAACCCCGCAGGGCCTTGGGTCAGTTCCTTCTGTGCACCCAAGAAGCTAAGTCTTCTCCCAGAGAGACTTGGGGAGCCACGCCCTTTTCTTGCAGTATGGGAACCTGGCTGGGAAAGCTGTCTTGGGCCTGTTCCAGTGGGAGCCAGCCAGGCCCTTGGATGGGAGAGCTGTCAGGGCCAGCTCCTCATCCAGGAAGGGGAGAAGGGCACCATCTAGGTGGCTGAGTGAGGAGGGAGGCAGGAAGTATGTGCACTCTAAAAGGGGCCTCCGCCGGCCTGTGAGGAAATTCAGCCTGCTCCCCATACTAGCCCGTGCGTGGGAGTCCCCCCACCACCCCGGACCACTGGGGGAGGGGGGCAGCCCCTGAATACCTGACACCTGGCTCTGGGACCTTCAGCAGATGATCATGCAGTGGTCCTGGTCCACTCTGTGACAGCAGGAGCTCCAAGGATGCCGGCATCCAATAGTGCTAAGAATGCTTCCTCTGCTCCTCAGCACGCACACACTCTCACATGTACACACAGGGACACACTGAGGAACTGGTCCTGATCCCCTCTCTCAAACACACAAGAACAGAGACCAGGATCAACAGAGATGGGAGGTCTGCCAGGCCTGGAGTTGATTGGACCCCATCACATGTCCACACTTTAAGACACTTGCTGCAGTCGGAGGATATCAGAGAGCTGGCAGAGTATGGCTGGCCGGCTAGCAGGGCTCTGTTGACATGAGGCTCATGGCAGGAGTTAGCAGCTCCTCTTGTCCCTTCCCCATCTTGTTCACAGCACCTGACAGCAAACCCTGTACAGAAAACCTGAAGGTACAGCTGACTCAGAAGGTAATGCCTGGAGGCCAGGCATCTCCTGCCCCTTGCCAGGTAACAGGGACAGAGGCCAGGGAGGAAACCCCATACAGAGACCCTGCCTGGCCTGGTGTGTGGAATGGGGCCATGATAAGGGGAGGGTGTGGCAGCGATGTGTCCATCGATACACAAGGGACTGGATCCTGGGTCCTCCCTTTGCAGTGGGTCTTGGTTGAGGTGCCCTCAGTTGAGCTGAGATGCGCTGGATCTCGGCTCTAGCAACCCTGTGGGAATTTTTGCTTTTGTGTATTTGGAACAGCGCCCCATGCCTGAGGGCAGAAAGAGCTCCACACCAGGGTCTCTGAGTGAAGAAATACCCCGTGGCAGGAGCACCCAGGAGAATACTTCCAGGTGCCCAGTGCCAGCTACAGCCCTGCTAATCCAAGAGGTGAGCCCGGGGCTGGGCCAGTGGTGGCTGCATCGAGGGGTGGACCTGAGGTGGCCTGGCATGGAGAGAGGGTAGGGCCAACAGCAGGCCCCCTCAGGTGACTCCCCAGGAAGGCCCCCCTCCCCAGCCTCCTCTCCTCCCTGCAGGCTCTGGTCCGAGGGGGCCTGGGTACCTTGGCAGCTGATGCTGACTTCATCATGGCAACAGGCCAGGCCCTGGCAGATGCCTGCCAGATGGAACCAGAGGAAGTGGAGGTCGCAGCAGCAGAGCTACTGAAAGGACGAGAGTCCCCAGAGGGCATGACCAGTGCCCTGGGAAGCCGGAGCCTCGGGTCCTCCCTGGGCAGCCTTGACCAGCATCAGGGTTCCCAGGAGACCCTTATTCCTCCCAGGCTGTGAAGCCCACATGGGCTTAGCACTACCAACGAGGGGAAGCTGGGGGGTGGAGAACACTTAGCCCACCGCGGTGGTCTCCCCCTTCCCCCCTCAGTGGCTAGGTGCAGGGGCTGAGCAGGGGTGGTCAGGAACCACCTCAGAAAGTCAGGAGGAAGTAGATGCACAGGATGGAGCTTCTAATGTCATCCCAAAAGACCCAGTCGGTGCCAGCACTGGTCTGGCCTAAAGCCACTCCCACCAGCAGGACATTAAAGTCTCCAGGTCTGTGATGCTGGCACCTGGCCTCTGCTTGTCTCCTTTTTTTGGACTCCTACACTCACTTTCCCCTCCCTCAACCTTTCCCAGGAGTCCTGCCCATGGGCTTGGGAGCCTGGGCCTAGGAGAAGAACAGAAGGGCCATCTGGACTCTTCTTCTGCATGAGGCAAAGAAGGACCCATTGTGGAGAGTGTGGGTTCTGGAAATCCACAGCCAGGTCCAGTGACCAGTGCCGAGCAGCCCCAGGAAGAACTGGTGGCCTTGGAAGCAGTCACACCATAGCCAACCTCCTTTGAAGCTATGACTGTGTCTCTTTGGCCAGGGCCACTACCAACACAGCCTCTCAGAGCCCTGTTAATGGCCTTGAATATCAAAGCTCTGCAGTCTCCACATTCCTCCCAGCCACAACAAATTGTGATGAGTAACTGTGGCTACAATTCACCAGGTGCCTCCTGCCTGCCACATACATACCTGATTGCTCACCAGGGGTCTTAATACATCCTATTCAGAGAACACCTTCACAAACAACATCCATTTTATTCTCACCAAAACTTTGCAAGGTAGGTGTAGATTCCACCTTCAAGATGAGTCAACGGAGGCATGCAGAGGTAACATGACATGCCTGTGGGGCACAGCCAGGGGCGGGGGTGAGATCAGGACTCTGTGCTGTGCCTCTGAGTCCCCGCAGTGCCCTTCCCACTTCACTGAATTTTGCTGTTCTTGCCATTCCATCACTAAGCGTGTACCAAGCACCTACTCCATGGCCATTGAGCTAACCACACTGACCTCCCCTGCAGCCCCCTGGCAAACCCCAAGTGGTCCCTCAGCTTCTCGGGCCTGCCCCAGGCTGCTAGTCACACAGAACAGGGACACTCACATTCTCAGTGCCCTGTATATCTGTGCCCCCGACCTCAGCTGGGCCCCCTGGGTCCCCAGTCAGTGCAGCAATTTCAATACCCTCTCTCCTTGACACCTGTAGCTGGCTTGGCTCCCTCCTCCACAAGAAGTAGGAGCCCCCAAAAGGTCGCTCCCTCAGCCCCTGTCCCCACACCGATGAACCCATCTGATACTGCTCTTTTGCTCTCCCACTTCCCTCCTGAACCAGTGGGAGCCAGCTCTCTCCTCCTGCCGGGTCTCAGATTCCACCCAAGCCACATCTTCTCTCCTGGCCTCTCTGCTGGCTCCTTCTATCTGCATTAGACACATTCCCGGTACTCCTCCTTAATAACATGACCCCACAGCTGTTCTGTCTGTCTGTCTGTCTATCTATCCATCTATCATCATCTACCTGTCTCTCTGACCATCTATTATAAAGCTTTCTATCTATCCATCTGTCTATTGTCTATCATCCACCTATCTACTGATCTCTTTCCATTATTGAGGACAAACTTCTCACCTGAGCAGTCTCCTTGTCTACATTTCTGTTTTTCCTTCCCACTTCCCCTCCTCACACAGTCTGCCTTCTGCTTGCCCTGTCTCTGATACTCACCAAGTCACTAGCAATCTAATTGCCCCCAAGTCTTGAATCTCCTGAATCTCCTCCTACTCCTCAAGTGGCCCAGCTGGAGGCTCCCTTGGGCATTCCCCCCACCCGCCTCCCTCTCAGGTAAGTTCTGTCTCCTTGACATGTCTTCCTTTAGTTCCCTAAATTCCACTCCAGGAGTGTCTCCTCCCATCTCTCACTTAGTCCACTGTCATGTCTTATGTAATTCCCAACTCATATTTCTAGGCCAAATCTCTCCTAAGCTCCACATTGTTGTATCCTACTCCTTCTAGACAACTCTGCGTAGATGTCTCACTTGTATCTAAAGTTCACCTTGTCCAAAGGTGGCTTCCCATCCTTTCCCCAAAGCCTGCTAAACCTCTGGTGTTGCTGGTGTCATTCCTCATTCAAACCAGAATTCTGGGTGATATCCTGGACGCCTACTTGCTCCCCCATCATGCCCCATAGATTCTTCCTCCCTAAATATTTCTCATACCTGTCTCCCTCCCTTCATCCCCAAAGACACTTTCCTGATACGTCCAACCGTCATCTCCTGCCTCATCTGTTGCAACAGCCTCTGAACTGACCTCCTAGATTCCTGTCTTCTCTGCTGCTCAACCTGTCTCTGATATTTCTAAAAGGAACCCATCATCTTGTTTCCATGCTTAAAACTCTTAAAGGCACCTCCAAAACCCTCATGAATATCACACAAAACACTTGCCTCGGCTCACAAGCCTCTCTCAGGTTGGCTCCCACACACATCTCCTGCTCACCCTAGCCGGAGGGGGCTGCTCTCACCTCTGAGCTTAAATGAGGAACATCCTGAGCCCCTCTACCTGTCTGACCCTAGTCATCCCTCAAACCTCAGCTTTGCCATTACTTCCTGCAGAAAGATTTCCCTGAGCACCCTCTAACTCTCTATAGCCTAGCTCAGAAATTTGGCACATGCCTTTCCCACATTACAGTAGGGATCGTGTGTTGTAACTGCTTGGTTATTTTTACCCCAGCCAGACACCAAGCTCCACAAAAGCAGGAGTTGTGTCTACCTTTCTCACAGTTTCCAGGCCAGGGATGAGCACCTTCCAACACAGACTGCTGGCTCCATATTGCGTGTTAAATACATGCAGGAAAGAGCCAATGGGCGTGGCCCCTGCCCACAGCAGGCTCCCTGCCCAGAGTCACCTTCCCTGTTCTGCCGTCCATCTAGGCCACAGGAAGGCAGGGAGGGAGAGCTCTGTCTCTGGAGTGTGGCTGATGCCAGGGCCAGCTCCCACATGCGGGAGGGAATGCTCGGCCGACGCAGCTGCTTACAACATCTGGCACTCAATCAACTCATCTCTGGGAGACAAGATCATATGGAATATAAGCGTATGTTGTACAATTCTATATAAGGATGAAGGACCTGAGCATCTTATATGAATACCTACCATATGTAGAATGCTAACTATATGGCAGGCCCTCTTCCCAGGGCTTTGCATATATTAACTTATGTCATCCTCACTTGGTAAAAATGACACAGAGAGAATAAGTAACCTGTCTCAGGCCACAAGGGTGGTAAGACAGCCAAGGTGGGAGCCAAACCCAGACAGTTTAGCATCAAGTTCCATGTCCTGCTGTACTATTTGTCAAACCTGTGCTGTTCCTCCCAGCTTGACTGACAGAGATATATTTACACACAAGCTCTGCAAAACTCTCCTGTCTGTTAGGTCTTCACCCTATGAAAAAGTTTGTGCAGTTTCCTTTGCAACATATAAGATGTTCTCATTTACTAGAATGTGCAAAATCCTGCCTTGACCCCAGCTTCACTTGAAGCAGTGGGGAACAGGCATGATGGCTGACACATGTAATCCGAGTACTTTGGGAGTCTGAAGTGGGATGATTACTTGAGCCCAGGAGCTTGACACCAGTCTAACATAGTGAAATATCGTCTCAATAAACGAAAAAAAAAAATTAAAAACATGAAACAAAACAACCAAAAAACAAACAAAAAGAAGTAGTGAATGAATTTCCCCTGACAGTGCTGCCAGGCTTCTCAAAGCCTTTTTAGGAACTGATTGTGGAAGGATGAGGACTGAAGTGGGAGTAAGGGGGAACGGGCAGATTTCAGATAAGACAGATGCTCCTTCAGCAGGACCACCTCACAGAAACTGTGGACCCCTAGGAGCATTTGTGGCCACCTTCTGTCACATGGGGGCCCTGGCCAGGGGCAGTGTCTGTGGGACCCCTCTCTTCTCCCTGACAGTTCCCTGCAGACTTGGGGCCCAGCTGCTGGCTGGAGAATCTGCCAGAAGGGGCAGGGGTGTGGCTGGCAGGAGGGGTGGGCACAAAGCCACATGCTGGGGCTGTGGGGACCATGGGAGCCCTCCCTCTGGAAGGTACGGAGCTCACTTGGAAGGTCCTGGAAAGGCCCAGAGAGGGGGCACCAGCTCCAGGCCTTTCTCTGAGTGGGGAGAAGCTTCCTGGCTCTGGCCTGGCATGTGTTAAGTCCCTGCTCCCAGCCCCTCTCCTGGGATTTTAAAGGATGAGCATGGCTACTCTCTGCAGAGTGTTGAGCAGAGCCTCAGGAGCCCAAATCCCACTCACCTACCTCCATGTTGTATGATGATCAGGCAGTTCGCACACCCCTTTAAGTCTCCGCTCCTCCCTCTGAAAAATGGGAGAGCAATTCCTATCTCCAGGGTTGTTATGAGATATGAATGTGACAGTGCAAGGACCTAGCACAGACAGAAGCTGTTCTGATCTGTCAGATGCTAGCTGGTGAGAAGGCCAGACCTTTAAGATGGGAGGAAGGTAGGGGCACTTTAGGGGAGGCCCTGTAGCAGTAACACTCAGCCCATACATCTCAGCACCAGGCCACATCCTCTTTTTTTTTCTTTTGTAAATAGAAACAAGGACTCACTATGTTGCCCAGGCTAGTCTCAAACTCTTGGACTCAAGCAATCCTTTCCCTTCAGCCTCCCAAAGTCCTGGAATTACAAGTGTGAGCCACCACACCCAGCCAGGTCTCTTCTTCTTACAGGCCCTGGCTTCTCTCACCAAGCCCCCAACTGTCGTGGCTATAGAGGCCAGTCCTACCTCAGAGCACTACAGAAGACACTGCCAACCCAAAACAGACCTTGACTCCAACCCTTATTTTACAGGATCTTTCCCCTGTTCTATTAGCATCAGATCCCAGGAATGTATTACTCTTGCCTTGGGGCTGACAGCTCATAGTGCCAGGTGACACCCCCTACCCTACCATAGGCTGTTTTACTGCCATTTGACTGATGAGGCAACTGAGAGGCAAGTGGCCAATAAGTCCCATAGCAGGTAAGTGGCAGAGCTAGGATATGCCTTCAAGCCTTATAATTCCATTGCTGCCTTTCTTATGTTATACAACCGTGCCCCTAAGCAGAACAAAATCCAGCTAAGAAAACCAAGGCACAAAGACGTTTAAAAAAGAAATTGGCCATAAATACAAGGAGCAAATAATAATTCTGGTGTTTAATGTCAATTAAAAATGCTAATGAGCTGGGCTCGGTGGCTCAGCCTGTAATCCCGCGCTTTGGATTGCCTGAGCCCGCGGGTTCGAGACCCGCCTGGGCAACTTGGCGAGACCTCATCTCTACAATAAATCAAAAATCAGCCGGGCGTGGTAGCGCACACCTGTAGTTCTGGCTACTCGGAAGGCTGAGGCGGAAGGATCGCTGGAGCCCAGCAGGTCGAGGCTGCGGTGGCCGGGAGCGGCCACTGCACTCCAGTCTGGGCGACGGAGTGAGACTCCAACTCAAAAAAAAAAAAAAAGAAAGAAAGAGACTT
>CAUYQG010114956.1:0-48421 GCA_963574415.1 Tarsius wallacei | reverse complement strand
GATCCTTCCGCCTCAGCCTTCCAAGTAGCTGGAACTACAGGCGTGCGCTACCATGCCCGGCTAATTTTTTATTTATTGTAGAGATGAGGTCTCGCCAAGTTGCCCAGGTGGGTCTCGAACCTGCGGGCTCAGGCAATCCACTCACATCAGCCTCCCAAAGTGCTGGGATTACAGGCTGAGCCACCGAGCCCAGCTTGACATTGAGTCTTAAGGACACCACAGAAATCATTTATTAAGATTTGAAGGATATTTGCCATTTAAAAGGGTTTAACATAAAAGAAATCAATTACCGTCCTGTGTGCCATGAATGCAAATTCTCCTTCTTTGTTTTTAAACATCTCTTTAACTCTAAGTAGATCTCCACTGCCTGAACTGAAAGAAGACAGTCAAGTTTTCCAGTCAGAGGCACCCTTTCATAAAACAACCCAGAGGAACCAGGGCACAGAGAGATTGTACTAATCTGCTCAGGCTGTCATTTAAAAAAAAATACCATAAACAGGGTGGCTTAACAACAGAAATTTATTTTCTTACAGTTCTAGAGACTGAAAGTCTAAGATCAAGCTACCAGCAGAATTGGGTTCTAGTGAGACCTCTCTCCTCAGCTTTCAGAGAGCTGCCCTGTCACTGTGTCCTCCTGTGGCCTTTTCTCTGTGTGTGCCTTGGGGGTAAGAGGAGCTCTGGTGTTTCTTTCTCTTCTTTTAAGGACTCTGATTCTATGTAATTAGAATCTCAACTGTATGGCCTCATTTAACTTCATTTCCTCCTTAGAGGCCTGATGTCCAAATACATTCACGCTATGGGTTAGGACTTCAAACTATGAATAGTGGTGGGAGGATACGATTCATAACAGAAGTTCTCAATAAAAGTTCCGTGAAGATTGGGGTGAATGGATGGATTTGTCTGGACATCCTGCAACTGTCAGAGCCCTCTGATGGAACAGGAGGTGAAGACAAAATGGCTCAGACAGAGAAACGGCAGGCTCATCAACTAAATGAACCAGAGCTTACATAGATCAGTAGTGGGCCTCCACATCAGAAAATATCATCAATATTAAAACTCAGTTCCCTGTAGTAACAACAACCATGGTATCTCAAATTTTACCTAACAAAAAATATATAAGACCCTTATGAAAACAATTTAGAAATACTATTGAAGCTTTTTTTTTTTTTTTTTTTTTTTAGTCAGAGTTTCACTGTCACCCAGGCTGGAGTGCAATGGCACACTCACAGCCACCACAGCCCTCGACCCACTGGGCTCAGGCGATTCTTCCACCTCAGCCTTCCAAGTAGATGAAACCGTAGGCACATGCCACCATGCCCAGCTAATTTTTTGATTTATTGTAGAGATGAAGTCTTACCACATTGCCCAGGCTGGTCTCAAACCTCTGGGCTAAGACAATCCTCTTTCCTTTGCCTCCCAAGGTGCTGCTGGGATTACAGGCATGAGTCACTGCACCCAGCTTGAAGCACATTTTTAAAAGAATTGAATTAACGGAAATGTTTGTGTGGGGAGGAATGTTAGACAACTAATTTTGTAAAGATGTCATTACTCCTGAAAGTAGTATACAAACAAAATACCAGTCAAAATTCCAGCAGGTTTTTAAAGCCAAGGAGAGATTCACTCTACCAGATACTAATACAATTTTGAAGCCAAGGTAACAAGGATAGAGCCAGGTATGGTGGCTTAAGTCTGTAATCACAGCTACTTCAGAGGCTGAAGCAGAAGGATCACTTGAGACCTGAATTTTGAGACCAGCCTGGGCAAAATAGCAAGACCCCATCTCAAAAATGAATAATAATAAAAGAAAAATTTAAAAAGATAAAAAATAAACAATAGGATGGTATATTAGTTTAGAAGCACACAAGCAAAAACAAATGGAACAAAATAAAGAGGCCAGAAACAGACTCATGTGTTTGTAGAAATATAGTAAAAGTACAGTACATTAAAGAGACGGCATCGCAAATCCCACTAAAAATAAATTATTTTAGCAGATGATGTTGGGGGAAATTTGTTCACTTTATAGAGAAAATGAAGTTAAATCCCTACTTCACAACACACACACACACAAAAACAATTCTGAATGGATTAAAGAAATGTAAAAGAAAAAATAGAAAACCAGTCGAAGAAAATATCAAGCCGGGCTCGGTGGCTCAGCCTGTAATCCCGCACCTTGGGAGGCTGAGGTGAGTGGATTGCCTGAGCCCGTGGGTTTGAGACTTACCTGGGCAACTTGGCGAGACCGCATCTTTACAATAAATCAAAAAATTAGCCCAGCGTGGTAGCGCACACCTGTAGTTCCAGCTACTTGGAAGGGTGAGGCGGAAGGATCGCCAGAGCCCAGCAGGTCGAGGCTGCGGTGGCCAGGAGCGGCCACTGCACTCCAGTCTGGGCGATGGAGTGAGACTACAACTAAAAAAAAAAAAAAAAAGAAGAAAATATCAGAGAATATTTTTATGACTTCAATATGAGGAAGACTTTCCTAAAAAATATCCACAAAACATAAGCCATGAAGGAAAAAAAGATAAATCTGATTCCAAAAAAATAATAAGGATTTTTATTCCATGGAGGACACCACAGACAAATTTAGCAAATAAGTAATAGACTGGAAGACATTAGCAACATCTACAACAATGATGCGCTAATATCCAGAATATACAAGGAATTCATATACGTAAAGATCATCATCATCAACAACAGCAATCAAACAAACATAAAGACAGGAAACTCAATATAAAAATGGACAGAATTAGCCGGGCGTGGTAGCGCGCGCCTGTAGTTCCAGCTACTTGGAAGGCTGAGGCGGAAGGATTGCTGGAGCCCAGCGGGTTGAGGCTGCGGTGGCCGGGAGCAGCCACTACACTCCAGTCTGGGCGACAGAGTGAGACTCCAACTCAAAAAAAAAAAAAAAGAAAGAAACAAGGGCTGCAGGTGTTTGAAGGAATTGTTGGAAATTTTTTGGATTTAGAAATGTGTGATCTTCCCACATTTATACCCCTATTGGTTTGGGATGAACTGCCATTCTGAGTCCTTTAAATGTTAGGGAAGCTTAAGATGAGACTCTTAGAATTCCACACATAGTCTAACTTCAGACCCAATTTGCTGCTGAAAAAGCGTTAGTATAGAAGAAAAAAAATACACACATACAACAAACTAGAACCCAAGGGGATCTTAGTACGAACTGGTATAATGTAATGTAAAAAGCCCTAATCTTTTATCAAATTATAATAGTATGAAATCAGAAGACATGGCATGATATGCTTTGGAATTTATTTATTATTTTAAGAATGTTCCTGGATGAAATTTAAATAAAAATAAAATCAGGAGTATATCTCCCTCTGTCAAGACAAATGGAAATGAAACATAGTTGAATTCCATTTCTAGAGTGTTCTGCTTTCATTTTCATGCATTGGCATCCAGGGTGTTTGGTTTGTGGCTACGATGAGAGGGTGGGGGTTAATATGAGAAATTTCACAGTGAATACGTTGAAACCATTTGGTGTTACGTCCAAGAAATCTCACGTGTCCTGTTTAAGGCTGTGTGAAGTGAACTGGACCCTCTAATGTGGAGGCCCAAAAGATTGGGTTTAATCCTCTGGAGGGACTGCTTTCACAAATCTTTTTAAGGGCCTAAGTACCATAAAATACTCTCACAAAAGCCTTCATTCCAAAGAATGTGTGTGTCGGCTCTTGTCAAGAGCTCTTAGTGTAGAACAATGGTCCCAAAGCCACAATCTTATAAACAAACAGATAATCTAGTTCAGTTTTGTCTAAGTAATATAATGTCTCTATCAAACTATTTCCTACACCTTTAGCTCTATTCAGAAGGAAAGAGTGCTGCGTGGGAATGTGTGTATATTTTTCTCTTAATAGGAGACCATGTAGCTCCTGTGAGATTTCTTGTTTTTCTCTTTTGGGTAGCTCTTGTTGTTTATGGTGGGAATTTTCCATCTCGGTAATTTGGTATTTTAGTTAGTTTTTTACTATAAAACATGGAAATGTATACACCTTAATTTAAGAAATATTATTTCATCACCATCATCTCAGTTAACAAGGACCAGGTCAGAAAGTTCTCACATGTTTTCAAGCCTTTCTATCAGACCTTGATGTATCCATAAAGTCAAAGAAAATATGCTATCTCAATAAAGCAAGTTTAAGGATTCCTGTGGATAGGATTGGTAAGTATCCAAGCCTTAAGGAACTCCCCTTTAAACTGCTGGGTGAGAACTCACTTGACCTGTGGAGAATCATGGCACAATTATGGGTAGACTATCACTCCTTGGGAATTTCCGAATATTTAATACTTCATGGTCAGTGTGGCAGTGAGATGTGGAAGTCAGGGTTTGTCACTGGTACTGTCTACATTACAAGTTGCCTTTTGCCTGATCTTGCCTAAATAACTACTTTTATGGAATATTCTTGGGAAGTGCTTACTTACAATTAAAATAACTGCCCTGTCATGGATCAGGGGCATTTTCCAACTATACCCATTAAAATAACCTTAGTCTCATTGCCATTAACTGGCCCTTGCACTTTGAGCCATGGGATCATAAACCATCAGTGTTGATAGGGCCTTTAAAGACCATTAAGCAGGATCCTTGAATTAATAAAGCTTGAATCTTTTTTGTAGTGGTCTTCTTGCCCCTATTTGAGTATTTCCAGTTATTTGGCACTCTCACATTCTCAAAAAAGGTTATTTCTATTTAATTTTTACTGTTAAACCTCAGAATTTATATATACAGTTTTGTTCTATTGTGTTACCTTTGTTAATGTTTCTGTAAAACTCATATTTTTTAAAACAAATGTATAATTTTTCTTTTTATATCATAATAACACTAGAGGCTCATATTTTTATGTCTTTTAGTCTCAGTTATATTTTTGTCTGAAAAGCTAAATATACTCGAAATAGAATGATTTCTATCCTCTTAGAATATATATACACACATATATATAATATGCTGTGTAAAGTTCCACCTTTATGCTAAATCATAATTTCATTTTGTTCAATATGGTGGATTTTATCACCCCCTCCCTTTTAAAGGCATTACCATGTAGATCATTCCAAAAAATACTGTATGAACATTTTTCATTCTGCTTCTAAGGTTTAAATAGATGAAGTAACTTTTTCTAGACCCTGGCTCTGATGTGTGTGGCACTCTGGGCATGTTCTTTATCTTTCCAAGCCTTAGTTTTCGTATCCATAAAATGGAGTTGAGAAAAGCAATCCTATAAGAAAAATATATAACTGGTTCAGCTGAAATTCTAACTAAAAATTGCTTCCTGAAATTCCTCAACCTGATATCTAATAAGATTCTTTTGCTTAAATATAGTAGCAAGATTATAGTTACAAAAAGATAGCACAAAGTTACCCATGGTTGTGCCATGATTCTCCACAGGTCAAGTGAGTTCTCACCCAGCAGTTTAAAGGGGAGTTCCTTAAGGCTTGGATACTTACCAATCCTACCCCCAGGAATCCTTAAACTTGCTTTATTGAGATAGCATATTTTATTTGACTTTATGGATACGTCAAGGTCTGAGAGAGAAAGGCATGAAAACATGTGAGAACTTTCTGACCTGGTCCTTGTTAACTGGAACAAAATAGAACTATTCTAAATAATATGTTTAATTTTTTGAAAACATGCAGAAATATAAATAAATTCTCTGAAAATTATGTGAAACTCAAGGAAATATTTAACATGAATATAAGAACTTTTGCTAATGTCTATACTTGTTTGTAGACCGATGTTCGTACTAGTTTTGTAACACTGTGTCCAGACTTCCCTTCTTTAGAACACTTTGTGTTAGGCAGGAAAATGGCCCCCAAAGATGTTCAGGTCCTAATCTCTGGAACATGTGAATATGTGAGGGTACATTGCAAAGGGAAATTAATGATGGCAGATGGAATTAAGCTTGCTAATTAACGAACCTAAGATCCTGCAGTATAGATAAGGCAGTGTTATCACAAGGGTCATTAGAAGTGGAAGAGAAAGACAGAACAGGTCGTTTGAGGGCTGTGATGTAAGAAAAACTCAGTGTGCTTTTGCTGGCTTCGAAGATGTACAAAGAGACTACGAGCTAAGGAATGAAGGCAGCCTCTAAAAACTGGAAACAATAAGGAAATAAGCTCTTTGTATAAATTCCAGGAAGGAATGCAGCCCCGCCAACACTTTGATTTTAGTCCACTCATACCTATGACAGATTTATTATTTATAGAACTGTAAGGCAATACATTTCTGTTGTTTTAAATAACAAAGTTATTGGTAATTTGTTGTAGGGACAACAGTGAACTAATACAATATTATGTTGCAATTGTCTGTTTATATGTCTGTTCTTTCTTCTAGGACAATTAATTCCTCAAAAGCAATAATGTTATCTTTTAAAAAATCATCTTAGCACAGTTCCACATGAAAGGAATATAAAATGTCTGGTCAAACACTAGAACTGGTATTTAATGAGTAGAATTGTCCTAGATGGTTTGCCTGGTACTGCCCTAAGTATTTTGTTCTGACATTTTAATATTTTACTTCCTCCTTAGGAACACTGTTTAATCTCACTGATTTTTCATTTTCTTACCTATAAAGTTAGTTTGTGGACTAGATCAGATTTGGAAAACTTTTCTGTAAGTTCACATACTAAATATTTTAGGTTTTGTAGGCCATAAGGTATTTGACACAGCTATGCACTTCTGCCACTGGAATGCAAAGGCAGCCATAGACTATCAGTGACTCCCTATGGCTATATAAAACTACATTTACAAAAACAGGAAGTGGGCTGCATTTGGCCTTTTGCTTGCTGACCTCCAGATTAGAACTAAAACCCCTCCTTATTCTGTTCTCATTCCCTTCTATTCTGATTGTTTATAAAGTTGTACCACTAGTGTCAATTAAGCCAAGGAAATGACAATAGAGCTTGAACAAGTAACTCAAGTGATTATATGGGCCTGTTGTATAAGAAGAAGCATAATATTGCAGACTCAAGTGCCAGGAAGGGAACTGCCACCATGTCCTTGGCAAATGGACCTGGGACAAATGCTCTTTAGAATGAGACATAAGGAGATCCTTGAATGCCAAGGCTGAGCTCACTGAACTTGAAACTCAGAGAACTGGAACTACTGTTGGAGGAATAAAAGGGAGCAATAAATCCATTGCACTACAGAATGAAAGACCTTCCGAGGCAGCTGGCCAAATGAAGCCGGAGGAGGGAACGTGTTCCTCACTCAGCTAAATTATGTCTTTGGGCAGGCAGACCAGGTCTGCTAAAATAACAAAGTGCCTCAACTTCTGTCTAGAACACATCACCAAATTTTGCAATTCAGGACTGTCTTCTGTCAAATGACCTCCTAAACTGAGGGAATAAAGAAAGCAGACTGAATGAAATACAAGGATTAACCTTTTTTTGGAAATGCATTTTTTAGAGACAAAACTTGATATTTTAAGAGAACCCCTTAGTTTTTGAACTCTCAATTCAAATACAAAAACCATAGTTTTTGGATGAGGGCATACAATAGATTTTAGAGATCTTTTGAACTTTGCTGTTGATCTGTATTGATCTGGGACTTAACCATTGCAGATATGTGGGTGTGAGTTTATGGATCAAAGTGGGCAAAAAACCCACCTAGAACTAACCAAAACACATTGGGCTATGTTTGTTTATTTGATTGCTTGATTGGTGGTGTTGATTTGACTTGGTTATATCACTGGATTTTGAGGACAAAACTGCCCTTTGATTGGTATGTTACAATAGCTTGTTTATGTCTTACAATTTGTTCAAGAACAGTTTGTCCATTAAAAAAAAAAAGTGACCCAGTAATACTCCTATGCCCAGGGAAATGTCGGGTTAATCAGTTGCTCAAGGCCTTGATGTGCCAAGTCAGTACCACCTCAGGACTCCTTATGTGGTTCCTTTCCAAGACTTCTAAACATTTTAGGTGGAACACAATATTTATTTATTTGGCTGCTAGGGCTTCATGTTGGCATTGTTTTAGTTATGGTCTTTTGCTTTTTTTCTCTCTTTGCCTTTACCTCTAACTCTTTGGAACCACGAAGTGCTAAAGAACCATGTTAAGAGTATAGTATATACCCAGAAAATGCTTGATTACATTTTGTATTTGCATTTCTACTGTTTGTGAAGAAAGCATTTCTGGTTAAGACACATGAAGAATCACCTCACAATAAAAACAATTTATACTTATGCGGGACGTTATTTTAAAAGTATTTAAAAATGTATCTATCTACCTTGGTCTGCACAACCCAGGCAGTAAAAAAGACAAGTGTTCTTGCTCTCATTTTACAAACACTCTCAAGTTTCATGATTTGCTTAAGTTTACATCTCTAGAAAATGGATTAGGTGTGACAAGAAGTTATATATTATAATACTGTAGGGCTATTTCTTATATATATATATATATACTTAAGTCATCTCACTGTAGCATTCACCAAGTTAAAAGGGTATTTCTTTTGTAGAAATCATCCCTATGGGGAAGTTCAATTGAGTCTTTCTTTGCCTTTCATTCTAATTTTCTCTCTCTCTCTCTCTCACACACTTATGTGTACACATATACCACATACACACTCACTTTTTGAGATTTATAGCTATTCAGTTTCTCAGATTCTTCCTCTAAAGACCAATTAATTTGGCTTAGATTCATTCACATAGTTGTCAAGAATTCATGCATATATACCCACTCAGCAAATATTTTACCACCTCTTTGCCAGCTGTGGTGGATCTTGTGGAAAACACATGAGCCATTTACCTCACAAGTTCCTCCATGTTAAGTGCTCTAAGAGTGTTATAGAGGGTTGAAGGTAGGAAGATGCCTTTTGTTGGGGTAGTTTAAAACCGCTGGGTAGGATGACCTGGGTAGGTGATCTAGGCTTCCAAGAACAGCTTGGGTTCTGATAATGGGGGAAGAAAGTCCCAATGGAGAGAAAGGCATGAACAAATGCTTTAGGTCCAGGAAGAAAAGGGAAGCATTCTGTCAGATTACTGAGTATGTGGTGTAGAGAAAGGGAGCGTTCAGAAATGTAAAACTTCCAGTGCTGCTATTTACAGTAGTAATCTCAAAGGATGCAAATGTACCATTGCATCCCAGAGGGTGTCTGATGAACAGAGCTTGTTATATTTCTCTCCATTTCCTCATAGGATGCCCATTCAGTTGTAAGATTCCTCCTGTTCAGAATGAAGTTTGTCAAATACTAGGATGCCCAGAGCAGACCTTTACCAAGCCTCCGATACTTCCAAACCACAATTCTCTAAAACTACTTCATAATTGCCATAGAATCAATTGGCCACACATTCTAGGATTTATTTCTGGTCTCTCTATTTTATTCCATTGATCTACATGTCTGTCTTTATGCCAGTACCACACTATTTTGATTACTGTAGCTTTGTGATAAGTTGTAAAATCAGAAAGTGAGAGTGCTCCAACCAAGTCCTTTTTTCAAGATTTCTTTGGCTATTCAGGGAGGCCATGGACGTTTTCTTTTTTTTTTTTTTTGAGTTGGAGTCTCACTCTGTCGCCCAGACTGGAGTTCAGTGACCGCTCCCGGCCACCGCAGCCTCAACCTGCTGGGCTCCGGCGATCCTTCCGCCTCAGCCTTCCGAGTAGCTGGAATTACAGGCACACACTACCATGCCCGGCTGATTTTTTGATTTATTGTAGAGATGAGGTCTCGCCTCCCCAGGCGGGTCTCGAACCCGCGGGCTCAGGCAATCCACTCACCTCAGCCTCCCAAAGGCGCAGAATTACAGGCTGAGCCACCGAGCCCGGCTGGAAGTTTTCAATGGGGCCACAATTGTGTAAGCTAAAATGAAAAAAAAAAAAAAAACCTAACTAAATTAGGAAAAATAGAGACCATTTAGGCTGCTTCTTTAGCCTAGGTATAAGCTAACTATACATTTAATGTAATTCAATATACATTAAATTTGGTGGCAGTGAAGATGGAGAACAGTAAATGTATTAGAAAAATTTGGCATAATTTAATATAGCTTACTTGTATTCAGAGCGCATGATTAAGACAAAAAGGAAAGGATTTTGCCTTTGTGATTGGGAAAATTGTGATGCAATAAATAGAAGAGAAGACACAAGAGGATGTCAGAAGGTCTGTGGGTTATCCTTTATAGGTTTAGATTTGAGCATTCAACTATAGGTTCATTTAGTGATGCTCAGACAGCAATCAAAAATGCAGACATGAAATCCATGAGCGTCATGGGTCTTATGTTGCTTATAAATGTATATTCATTTAGAAATGCTTTTTAATGTATTGCATTTATGGTTACCATGGTGGCAAGAGCCAAATACAGGGAAGTGGTTGGGGACAGCAGCAAAAAATCATGATCTGGTTAAAGTCAGTTTCGTGAAGCTTCTGTGCTTTGTCTTAGCTAAGAGTAAAGAGAGTGCTAGATGGTTGTTGACATGTGTTTTATTTTGAAGTGACTATTATTACTGGGGTCTGAAATCCTTAGCCTTGATCTCTTAGCCTAATGTTCCTGTTCTCCAGCTGAGAGAGACTAATTCACCATCTTGTGTTGTAAACACTCACTCATTTTAACTGATTACACCTCCAATGATTCTCAAATCACTAAAATTACTAATTGCTATTCCTTACACATCAAAGAGTGAATCCTGAATAATTAACCCCAAATAAAATTAGATGAATTGGCCCTTTTAATTAGAGTCCCTGCTGCTGTTTGTTCTGAGCTTCCTTTTCTTACTGTTAAGAGACTTTTAGAATGATTAAAACTGTTTAAGACTTAAACAGCCAGTGACCTTTTAATACAATATAAATCCATGAAAGCAATATTTCAGCTAGCAGGTGGTGAAGTAAATTTTTAGAGCAAGTACCTGTCAGCTCCAGTATTCCTTTGGAAAAAAATACATGCCAAAAAACAACCACCTTGAAATGAAATGAGTGTCTCTATTTGATTATTTTTAAAGCATTTATGCATTTGCTAAGCTTCAGACTTGATGAAATAAATGGCAGGGTTGAAGGAGAGTGAGTAATGGTTGGCATCATTTTGTGTAAATAGTAGCGAGAATTTCTCAGTGAGAAGAATTTGAAGTCATTTGTGCATAAAAGATGAAGAAGTGACAGAAGGCCCCTATATTCATGTAGCCGTTCTTGTCTTTGGGGATTCTCTTGAAGCAGGGAAATGGGCCCCAACATTGGGGAAAAGGAAGTTTTATGGAATTTTACTACTGCTGGATCATCGAGCAAGGATTACCAGCCTATCTATGCTGCATTCAGCCTGGATTTTGTTGAAGATATTTCATGTGATCCTGCTAATCTATTCCAAGTCTCCTAGATAGTAAGAACCTCTTCTCTTCTTCATAGTCTTCTGAAGTTATGGGGGAGAGCAGACTTCCACATCATTCACAAGAAGTCTCAGCTTCTCACACTAAATCTGCCATGTACTGTGGTAAATATGTCCTTAGTTAGAAGCTAGGATATTTGGGGTCACAGTGGGTTTCTTGGTGTAGTTCTACACTATTTGACTGTTTACCCCACACTGGTGGAAAATTTCTCCATCTATAAAAAAAGTTATTAGACTAGTTTAATGACTTTTTCTCCCTTAAAATGTAAAAATAAACTTTGACTTTTCATTCTGAAATAATTTCAGACTTTTACAGAAAGGTTGAAAATAGTATAAAGGATTCTCATTTAGTCATCAACCAGTTTCCCCAAGCATTGACATCTTACATAACCACAGCAGAGTTACCAAAACAAGGTAATTAACACTGACAAAATGCTGCTTGCTAATATGTAGACTTTATTTGGATTTTATCAGTTGTCCTACTAATACTTTGTTTCCAGTCTAGAATCTTGCTCAGAATCACACATTACATTTAGTTGTCTTGTTACCTTAGTCATCTTAAATTTCAGATGGTTGCTCAGGTTTACTTTGTCATGGAGGTCAATGACTCTTATTCAGGGCTACACTTCAAAATCATCAAGAGGGGTTTACAAGTTTATTTTGTTTGGGCACCAACTCTCAAGAGTCTTCTGAGTGAAGAATCCTAGTACCGGGTCTGGGTATGTATAGTGGAAGAAAGTACTCCAACAGATTCTGATGCATATCTCTGGTTAAAAGTCAGATGTGTTCAACACAAGCATCAACACTTTGAGATTCTGTCTATATGACATTTGTCATTCCCCTTCACCCATTTCTCTACTCATTTTCCATTCCGATTTTTCTTTTATGGGATTAGATTTGACTCTCCAAAATGCTTGAAGGATCAGAAGGAAATTCTTAACACCCTATGGGATACAGATACTATTAAGACCCACCGACAGGTCTTTTATTGAAGAAATAAAAGCAAGTACAATATAGATGGTTACAAGATTTATGGAGGCTATGGAGCTCACATAACCATGTGGTAACTTAAAGATGAGAACTCAATTTCTGTACTTTGAAGACATGTTCTCAGTAAGATAATTTGGAAACAAACAACAAAAACCCCAACTAGACAGCTGCTTTAAGAGTAATGCTATTATCTGTCCAGCTGTTAGCATCATAGAGGACCTATGACCCATCAGTATATTAGTACTGTTAGGTCGAAGTACTTTACATAATTGACTTTATGTCAGTCATTGAAAAGGGGCAAAATGGACCATGGGAAAAATAAATGTGTTCATTCTATCAGAGTTCAACTTAATCTAATATATGTAGTTTTATACTAATAATTTATAGTAATAGAATTGCTATTTACTGAGCATCTCCTATGTGTTCTCTGTGCTCTGTGTGGAAATTATTAAAACAGAGTCTGCCCTCAAGAAGCTCTTAATCTAGCAGGGGAAACTGATAGATATGCAGCTAATCTAGGAGCAGAATATTGTTGTAATAGAGCTAAAGCAGGAAAAAACAATGTATTGTCAATGGAGATTATCAATATCAATGAGGTTCACTCTATTGCCAGATATAGCAGTGTTGAAATAAGTTAAATGACCCATTTAAAGTGTTTTTATTGTGAAACCACACTCCCTCAGGCACCATGACCATCTTTGGAGGAAAGGTAGGCTTCTGGCCTCAATGACCACCATAGGATGATGTCTTATCCCCAAGGGGAAGATATATTTTTGGAATATTCTGTCAGCATACTGATATTTGTTTGCCAGCATCTTTTTTCTTTTCCAGTAGTAAATTAAGACTTTTGTTGTTGTTGTTGTTGTTGTTACCTGGGACATTGCCTAATTCTCTGTCCACACCATGGATTTTTTTATTTTTATTTCATTTTAAAACAGAGATAATTTTACTTTTTAATATAGGGGCTAAAGCTATCTCGGTAGTAGGTAAAAGATTGATGCATTAAACTCAACTCATTGCCTATTTATTTTGAATGTCCATCTTTGGAAGTCAAAATATATGATGTGGCTTATTGTTTGAAAAGCAATTATTATGTTTTTGTAAGACAAATGACACTTGGTGGATTCAGAAATGCTATTTGGTTCTAATCCATTTGCAGAATCAGACTTTCTTCTAATTTCATATCATTTAAAATCTATTCAATGTTTTCCAGTAAGAAATTTAATTTGTTATTCAACAAATGGAAACCACTGTGTGATAGAGAAATATAATATGCTTAGATGTAATACATTAAGGTATTTCACCTTTGTACAGAGTGTTTATTTGCTATTAAACAAGAATACTATTGAACTCAGCAAAGTCCCAGAGATAGTCTGTATTAGCTAAATATGGAGTGAAACTGTTTAATTTAAAATCAGAAAGACGTCATCTACTTCAAAGATAATAATTCTTCTTGCTTTTAATTTGAGACTCTAAAAGACCATTTTAAGCTAAGGTGTTTAGAAAGATGACAGGGACATTAAAATTTGGCTTGGGTAAATGTAATGATGCATTAAAATTAAACACTGAATTTGAGTAGATTCTGTGATTCATTTCAAAGTATCTTGCCTTTGATTTTTAAAAAAATGCATGCCTATAATTCTCACTTTTTGTATAATAATTAAGCCAAAGACAAGGGGATTAAAAAAAAAACACATCATCTCAGGAACTATAGACTGCGTTTGGTAACATGCAGGCTTATACAAAATTGGAACCATATTAAAAGCACTATTCAATAGCCTTCTTTTTTCTTTACACAATAATATATCAGAAACAACTCTTCACATTCTTCCTCCAGATACTCCAATAATTATTCCCTTGCTAGATTTAAGTTTTTGCCCAAATACCACCTTTGTGAGACTTTACTCAATCATTTTCTTTAAAATTACAATACCCCACCAGCACCCTAGCACCCAGTGAATAAATAGATGTCAGATATAGATCAACATCATCATTTTGATGACTATATATTTTCCAGTCTGTGATTGACTGCAACTTAGTTTTCAACCAATACCATGTTAATGAAGGGTCTGGTTTTTTCCTTTACATTGTTTTGTGATGAAGATCCTTTAATATTCTTCTCTGCAGTCATTAGTTATTACTTTGGCAGAATAATTTATTTAAAGTGGTACTGGTGAATTAAAGTTTACAAACATTTTTAAGGGCTTTTGATCCCCTTTGCCAAATATTCTTGAGAAAAAAATGATCTAATAATAATTCTACTCATACTAGAAACATGGGAGGGCTGGTTTCCCTTCACCACAATCAATTCTGCATTTCACCAGTATTTTTCATTTTAGTCCTTTCTTTAAAAGACATTTTATGTTAGAAAATTAAATATTATTCAGAATTAGCAATTTTTTTTAAACAGCAGAAAATGAAAATGGAAGAAAACTGGAAAAGTTTATTTTTCTAATATATAATAAGAACCAGGAATCTAAAGATGTCTAGCATGAGAACTCAAAAATTAAAGGTAGTCAAGGTGGTCAAGGTCACATATATTTTCATTTACAGTGGAGGATATGTAATTTAAGGGAGATATATTGTTGCGATTATGATGACAATGAATACAGAGAATATGAATGCCCGTAACTTTCCCTGATAGTTACCACTTCTCCAGAGAGTTCTCAAAGGGGATCCACACTCAAGAAATAGGACCAAAACAGGAATCCAGGCACTGCTTTATTAATAGCTCCATGAGTACATGTTCTCCCTCTGGGACAGAGATCTTGTGATCACACTGAGGTGAAGCATGGGCTTTTGCTCTAGGAATAAGCAAGATTTTTATCCTATCTCCTCACATCATCAGACCTTGGGAGTTAGCATGTTCAGTGGGCTGCAACCCTGAATGACCCAGATTGACATTGTGATTCTCTTATTTGAGTCAAGACGAATATAACAGACAATAACTGGCTGCTCTATCCTGGGAGCCAGATGCTGCAAAAGTCTGAAGCAGGAAGTGTATGTAAGAGACCCTCTGGGTATATAGCTTTCTAAAACTGAGAACCTTACATTAATAGCTGCATCAGTCAAATTGGCCACCCCTTCCTTGTCAGAGGGAAGAGCAGAATGGGATGGGAAAAGAGCTTGAATGGGCTTTATCTCTAATAGAAATAACATGTTGAGCAAATCAGGGCAATTCTTTCATACTGTTAGTTACAACCAATGCATAGTAAATAGGTTGAGAAGGCTAAGTGATGCATTAAATGGGACTTACCCTCAATTTATCACTTGTCCTCTTACATAATGCATTGCCTGGTGGTTTTAAAAACCTTACTCAGTTGAACATTGGAAAGTGACAATATTTCTGGGTACTGAAAGATGTTCTTTTTTGTGTATGTGTTATTTGATAATTATTAACAGGTAAAATAATGGCAGGTTAAAAATTTGTATAATGAAGAGTAAGTTTTCCTTCAAGTTTCTTTCCTCTGTTGCAAAGATTATCTTCTTAGAGGCCATTTACCATTATCAAATCTTTGAAAATCCATTTAAAAAACACTCCAATATACATACATATATACACATATATTATTACACAAATGATAACATTATACATACTGTCCCAAGTCTTGAATACTTCATTTTGAAATATTTCACCCAAGGTACTTTATGGTACATTTTCCTGGTCACATATGTGTTTTGGTGCAAACTGAAGATGGAGTTGAAGATGAAATTGTAAAAAAGTTCTTCAGTTACTTAGTTTCATGATAAATTGCTTCTAGTCAATAAGGAGAGTGCAATAACTGTGGCAGAACTCCTTTGCTAATGGAGATTATCGTGGCTGTGTTTGTGTCACCTTCTCACTTGCTCTCTTTCTTGACCTTGTTCAGAGAGCTTGGTCTCCTCCGCTAGGTGGTCATGGTTAGACTCATCTGTGAATAAGAAAGAATTGTCATGTATAATGCAGACTTTGTATAAGTCACTTAAATATAATTTAGCTTAGTGATGTTCAAACCATAGGTGGAGACCCATTACTGGGTCACAATTTAGTAACTCACAACCAATATTTTTAAAATAAATTAAAAAAACAGAAAATGTTAATGTGTGTAACATGTAGCAGGCATGGTTTCATGAAACCCTTGTTTTCCCCCTGGTGTACATTTACTTGTATATATTTAGATAGTAATATTGTATCATGATGTAAAACGTATTTCTTTACTCCGGGCTGTGGTCAAAAAGTTTCGGAATTATTTCAGCTGCTTTGATCTGCAAAGTGACACTGTGAAGTAGCTATTGGTATTCTCAATTAATAGGTAAAGAAACTGAATCTGAGATGGTAGCACTGCTTTTACCTGAAATAAAAGGTGGAACTAGGGTTTGTGTTTTGATATTGTGGTGCTTAAAATTTTGCACTGCTTTATTCCAAACATATTTTCTTTCTCTTTTAGTTACTATTAATGGAGATGAATAACTTAATGCCAATGCTTTGGTCAGTATGATTATTTCATTTTATTTTTTTTGCTATATGTCTGCGTTTCAACACAACATCTTTTGACCTCCCAATTTAAATTGCTATTAATTTGAGGATCCACTAATTATTTTATACTTAAGGTTTAGATTTTCCTCAAACAACCAAAGATACTCCATGCAATGAAGTTGGAGAACCAACATGTGCCAGTTAGAGAAAGCACTAGATCCATGCTCCTCCATTGGCAGCACATGGATCTACGTTACCATCACTTGGGAGTGTGTTAGAAAGGCAGAACCTCTTCTGAATCAGGATCTGCTTTTTATCTAGGTCTCCTCACCAGGGAATACTGGCATTCAAGAATTACTGGCTGAAGACATCTTTTTCCAAACATCTTTTTTCAAACATCAATTGAACAATGAATTGCCTTTTTGTTTTTCAGTCATTCAGCCTACTTTTACTGAGAAGGAATTATGGTCCAAGCCTTGTGCCAAGTGGTGGTGTTATAAAGACAAATCATGAATGGGCTTTCCTAGAACAGGTATCAGTCCTAACTAGGAGAGAATGACCATAACACATGAATGCACTCATGTGTTATAGATGCTAGTTTGGAATAGTATATGGGACCCAGAAAGGGGCTGCTGTCTAAATCTCTGGGTTTGTGTGTAGGCTTTATATGGATGTTTGGATGAAGAAGAGAACAATCTTTGTTTCCTTTTATTTATTTAATTACTATGGTAAATGAATCCAAACTTCATTGATGATCTGGGTGTAATTGTCTCCATGTGTTTTTCTACTACAATCACCTATAACCTGTAATTTACCTACTTTGCAGGTATATTCTTGTTATCTTTTCCTTCTGATGGGGGGGGGCTTTATTTCATGAGGGAATAAACAAGCACTGCATTCAGGTGGATGCCTTTCTTATCTTCCCAATGCATGTGCTGGGACAACCACAATAATTTGGTTGGACCAATTCAGTTGGTCCCCATTACCACACCTACTTTCTTTTTTTTTTTTTTTTTTTGAGTTGGGGTCTCACTCTTGTCTCCCAGTCTCCCAGGCTGGAGTACAGTGGCATGCTCATGGCTACCACAGCCTCAACCTGCTGGGCTTAGGTGATCCTTCCACCTCAGCCTTCCAAGTAGCTGGAACTATAGACACACGCCATCACTCCTGGCTAGTTTTTGTGATTTATTGTAGAGATGAGGTCTCATCAAGTTGCCTAGGCTGGTCTTGAACCCCTAGGCTCAGGCAATCCTCTTGCCTCCACCTCCCAAAGTGCTGGGATTACAGGCTGAGCCACTGTGCCTAACCATACCTGTGTTCTTAATGCCACAACATTTTTAGCTCCAGACTAGAAAGGAAAGCTGGAGAAAATATGTGTGGCTGGGTTCTCTGGAGTTTTTCCTTACTCCCTTCTGGAGGTAACAATGTGCTTAACAGGATATTTTCTGAAATAAATTGGCAGCAAGCAGTGTTTGGGTATCAGGGATACAATATTTGATTTTCCCAACTTACCTTTTAACTACTTCATATTGATACTGATACAAATCAAAAAACGATCGCATATTAGTTGAATGATGTGGGTTGACTTGAGCCAATCAAGCAAGATACTTCTTAGTCTTTTTCCAAGGCAGAGTGAGGATCCATTTCTAGTTCTGCATTTCACTAGCCACATAACTTTGAATAAATAATTTTTTAAATCAAAATTGAGGCATAAAATATTTTGTATGTAGATAGGATTTAGATGATGATGGAAGGGGTATGGAGTAAACCAGATTTGTAGGCATCTGTCTATAACTACTCAACTTCTTCTAAACCTTAATGTTTTTTATCCTAGACTTGGTATATTACTGCCTGTTGCCTGATGGCGGTTTTTTGTTGGTTTGTTGGTTTGTTTGTTTTGTGCCTTGGCTTGTCTTGGCTTGCCAGTTTGACTTACTCAATGCCCCTGTAGGTGACAGAGTCTGGGAGTTGAGTTAGGATTTTCCTAGCAAGGCAGAGAGGACAGGACATGCACTAACATGAAGATTTACAGTTTAGCATTGCTAGCAGGAGGCATTATAGAGTTCATTTTGCCCAGATGTTTTCTCCAGAAGGGTCATCACCTAAGCACCTAAACACCATGCTCTATTGTTTCATTGTTTTCAAAAATCTACTGGATTGGAAAGAATCTTCTTCCTCATAACCCCACTCATATATACACACTTTTTGTTCTTTTCATTCTTCCATCTTTATTAAACATGGAAATTCTGCCTTCTCTGTAAAGCTGAACTTATTTTTACTGCAACTTAGAAGCATTTTCCCTTGGTTACTTGACTCTTAAAATGGTTAACTCTAAGTCAGAATTCTCATAATAACATTTAGCCTGATTTAGAATAGTAATTAAGAGTTTTTCATTCTAACTATCTCAATTAGTTTATGTTGCCCTCCAAAGGACCTATATTCTCTCCCTTTATCACATTTGCATCTGTTTTCTAGACATTTACCCATTCCATGACATTTTTTGAAAATGTGAGCTTCTTCCTAAAGAATGTAGTAAGAAGCCTTTGATGATTGAGCTTGAAAAACCTGAAAACTTTGGTCCAATATAATAATGGATCTGAATAAAGAAGATAATTATTATGTGTTTACCATGACAGCTTTTAAACAATTTGCATAATTTTGCCTAGAATATACAGTCTTTATGTTGTTTGTAAATTATTTCTTTAAAGACTGCATTTCCCTTTTCTTTTCTGTTCCTTTTCACCCTCCCAGGACTGACATTCGCCTGTGCCTCACTGTGTTTAAGTTCTACTAGAGAAATAGAATAAAGAAAGATCTAGCTGGAAGGGACAAGTGGTTGTACTTTTTATTCTGAGGCTAGCTTGTTGTGACATTTTGAACTGTTGATGTGGCTTTTATGAGCCTTTGATAATAGGATCTCTAGGATTTCATTTAGTTCTGATACTGTCTGATGCTTTGACAATTCCTTGTGACATAACAGAATCTGGTGAAGCGTAAGAAGGTGCTTAGGAATCCTCTCTTGAAAAGGGCATGAGGAAGACATATGTCCAGGTAGAACATTTGAACCTGAAAATTAGGCTGAGAACTAAACTTTAGTAGTCATGTCTTCTACAACCTAAACCTTCTTGACATTATCACTTAGGATCTCATTCTTTTCATACGTTGTGACTTTTAAAGGCAGAAAAGAGCCTTTTTCATGCAATCTGAGACCAAATGAGAATGTCTTAATCCTGGCTGCACATTAGACTCTCATGGACTGTAAAGGTAGTACTGGTGCCTGACCCTTCCCCATCACTCCCTTTCTCCTATCCCCAAGATTCAGATTGAACTGGTGTGAGATGGAATTTGGATGTCAGCATTTTAGGACAGGTTTCCTCGGTGACTCTAGCATATAGCTAATGTTTAAAACTACTGAATAGAGTTAATAAAGGTTTATGACTTAAAAACTCTCATAAGGATACAGACACATTATGTCTCCAAATTTGTGAACCCAGAAGAAAAAGAAACGTCAAACATTTTTCATATGACATAAATTATTGAACTTTTCTAATTCTGTAGATCTAAAGTAGAAGTAATATGGTATTTTGCATGATGAGGGGTGGTTCTCACCTGGGAAATTATTAGCAATGCAAATTATTGGGCCCCTCCCCAGGCCTACTTAATCAGACTCTGGCAGAAAGACCCAGAAGACCTTCCAGAGCTTCTGATTATCTCTAAGATTGAGAAACATTAGCACAGAAGGTTGTTGTATGAATGAGAGACAGTTTACAAAAATCTTAGAACACTGCCTGACATAGTGAAAGTTCACTAAGCAGACTACCTTAGAAGACAGTGAGTTTGACTGCTTAGCAGTCTGAATTTGGCTTGGGGCTAAACTTGATAGTTGTTAGGTATTCTTCCAATTTTAAAGACAGTAAATTATAAAGCAAATAAAGCCAAAGGGAACAATTTCAAAAGCATATTAGAACAACCAAACCAGTTCACCATTTTCCTACTGTGCCCATCCTTCCCTTCTCAGTCTATTCTTTCTCTGTAGATGTAAGTTGTGATTTTTGATACTATCCTAAAACAACTCATTTAATGATGGAGACTGCTGGCCTATCACGAAGTGTTGAATAATTAAAATGCAAGGAAAAGCTACTCATCCATAAATAGAGAAGACCACTTCCCAAACACATCAAAAACATTATTTTTAAAAGGAAACGGATGAATGGAGAAAAAGTTAAAAAAGGAACTTTCTATTTTCCCAATAGAATTTCTTGCAAATACTATTTTAAAATATTCTACACCATGAACTATACAGCTCTTGAGTATATGTCTATAACTCAGCGCTTAGAGATTAGCGGCACTCTTTCAACAACTCTAGCTACAGTATGTTGTTCTTGTTGGTCAGAAATTTTGGGGTTTCTTGGTATCCTGAAGTCTTATCACTTCCTGCCTGGATTGTATATAGGTTTCTAAATTGGATGTCTTTTTATTCCAATTTCTCCTATTCTATCCTGCCTGTACTTTCAGATTAATCTGTATCAATAAATAATATTGTAACCAAGCAGTCCTTTCTCGGAAATCCTTGATGGATTCCTACTGCATGGAAGATAAAATTCAAGCCCTTTGCTAGATGTGCAACACACTTATAAAGCTTATTTTTCATCACCTCTCTAATTTTCAGAACCCACTAGTATTAGTTTACATTTCTGTTTTTGTTGTGTTGTGACTTACTTTTTATTCTGTCTGTCCTGAACATTCTGACCTTTATGCCTATATCCTCCTAGAGTGCACTTGCTCTCTACATCATAATAGTTTAGGACAATTATGTGGTCCAGTAAACTTTCTTTGTTCCTTCACCTGGACATAAGCTTTACTTTATCTTAATTTCTAGAGGTTTGTTTTTAATCTTCATAAATTGTATCTTGTATTATCTTTACTTGCGTACACATTTTTTCCTTCCTCTACTTGATGAAAATGTATTGAGGACAAGCAAAAAGTCTTATACAATTCAGTGACCCCCATCCCCCACCCCAAGCTCATTGCCTGCTCTTGCTTTTATGTATTTGACCTCTCTAGACTAGCTTTAATGCCATTACTAAATATCAAATCTGGCCTCTTTCTTCTGAAAATTTAGGCTACTAATTAAACTGAAGAAAACCAGGAAAGGGAATAATTGCTATACAAGGCAAAAAATTACATGTCAAAGCCAAATACGAAGGAGTGAAGTACGAGCAAGTATATCTTTTTAAAGAGTACTATGAAATTTCATCCCCATTAACTTCATGTGTGTACTTCCTTTCTATAGGTGATTTTCTTCCACCCCCACCTCCACCTCTAGAAGATCCTGGTGCCCTTCCATCTGGCTCTGGAAACTTTCCTCCTCCACCACCCCTTGACGAAGGTGCTTTCAAAGTGCAGGTAAGAGCTGCAGTTGAAGTCATGTGTTTAAGCCATGCTAGAAAGCTCATGAATTTAGTGATTGTTTCTGTGGTGGATAAACATTTATCCAGAGCCTATAGAGAGCTTTACAACTTACAAAGATCTAAGGTACTTTAATGCAAAATGCCCAACTCAAGCTTCTCAGAGTTCTGCTGGCTTACCCTCTGAAGCCCTGGAGATCCTTTTACCTACTAATTTTGTTTCAAAACCCAAAGCCATTTTTCAGGAATGCCGTTTGAGAAGTCAACGTTTTCTTGTTATCCTGGGGGCACACAGCCATGCCTTTTTATTGCTTTTTTCCTCAATACACAAACAGTGCATTCTAAACAAGTAAGGCTGATATTTTAAGGTTCTGATGGGTCACTGTGGGTCTTATTGGTCAAGAACATCTTTTCAGCAAAAGCAACATAAAAAAAACTTAGGGTTTTCTCTTCTGAGTAAGTTTAAGAGTACACATTATAGACATGCATAGATTATATAAAATTACTGTGTTCTAGGAATTGGTGCTTGCAAAATAACTCAGGACTGGAGTTAGAAGTGACATTAGAATAGTTCTCAGACTATGATCACAGGTAACTAGTGACCAGCTGCCACCTTTTAGGCAAAGTAGTCATTTATGTCAGGAAGAAAAATTAATGATGCCATAGAATTATTGTTATAGTTTCAGGTGTGATAATGTTAGTATAGATATATTGAAGAACAAAATAATAATTTTTTGTTCTTTTGAGAAACATCAGAAGTATTCGTGGATGAAATGGAATGATGCCTAGAGATTGTCTCAAAATAATAAGATTAGCAAACTACTGAATGAGAACATAGGTTAAAAAAGGTTAGTTGTGAGTTGATATCTATTGGATGCATGAAGGTTAATGCTGTTATTTGGTCTACCTTTGTGGATGTTTACAATTTCCTGCAATAAGAAAGCCATAGACAATAACTGTTTAAGTGATTCAGTCTACTGCTTGGTTTTCTCTCTCTTGAATTTTGAGATAAAGAAAGATATAATTCTTTCATTCAACAAATATTCTGTGTTCTTGTGTGGGTATTATTCAAGCAGTATAGCAGAGGAATGACATAGCTCTGTTCTCATGGAACATACAAGTTAGTGGAACCAGTGGAAGTTAAAAAAAAGTTCATATTTCAAA
Source organism: Tarsius wallacei (assembly GCA_963574415.1). NCBI lineage: Eukaryota > Metazoa > Chordata > Mammalia > Primates > Tarsiidae > Tarsius > Tarsius wallacei. Next base: position 25,094 of record CAUYQG010114956.1, on the reverse strand, counting down.
ATGCATTAGAATGGGTAAGTACTATGGAGGGACTAGGGGGAAGGGACAGGGGCTTACCCAGGGTGAGCATAATCAATAAGACCTCACTGAAAAAAATGACACTTAAACAAAGATGTGAAGAAGGAGAAAAGGGAATGAACCATATGAATTTCTTATAGAGTAATTTTCATGAAGTAGATGTCAAAAAATAGAAGTAGTTTTTTATATTATTGATCAGTTGAAATTAGTAAGTACCAGTTATAACCAGTAAGTTCTAATTCAATGTGGAGTCTAGAGTGTTTAAAGGCTTTTATATATTTTGTGTCTTGTGTATATATGTCATAACGTTCTTGCATTTTATTTTTCTATAAGCTAGTACAATTAAAGAATAGAGCCCAGTAATAAATAAAAGTCCTATGGAGTGTATATTTATTCTATGCAACAGATAAGATCCTTGACAAATACAAAATAAAATGATTGATTTTCCTTGTCTTTAGTCACTTAAAATTATTTTTTTAAATTTTATTTTATTATAGTGATATGGCATACAAGTAAGGATTAACTACACAAATAGGCTGCAGGAAGTGAAATTTGGGCCTCCAACTGGCCCTCACTTTCCCTGGTTTGGAACTAGGTACCTTTTGTGTCGTTACATGCCCCACCCACCCCAGTCATTTTTTAAAATAAACATTTTTAAAGGCTCTACCCAAGTGTTTGCTTTTTATATGCCTTTGCTTTGATTTTGGTAAGGTTGGTTTTTTGTATGTATTTTAATATGCACAATTTTTAAAAGTATTTTATTTTAAAGATATGGGGTACAATTCAGAGTTCTGTATACAAATGTTCATTGTGCAGATAACCTTGTTGATGAGGTGTGCCCTCCCCTCCCTCGGCAGTTTCCCACTCCTGCCAATTCCACCTACCCTCCCCTGGCAGTTTCCACTACTGCTGATCCCTTTCTTACAGTATTATGGTAATTGTTCAAGGTCCACTTATGAGTGGGAACATGTGGTACTCAGTTTTCTGTTTCTTGTGATAGATCACTGAGTATGATAGACTCTAAATCCATCCAAGTTGCTGTGAAGTCCATATGTTTGTCCCTCTTTAGGGCTGCATAATATTCCATTGTGTATATGTATCACATATTTTATACAGTTCAATTTCAATAGGTGGCACAGCTGGTTCTGTGTTTTTGCTATTGTGAATCGTGTCAATATGCACAATTTAAAAATCATTTTTATTTTCTCTTGGATTGTTATAGAAACTATTTTGTTGCATTTTAAACCTTTAGTCTTCAAAAGGTTGTCTGGCCTAGTGACTGAAAACTTGTCTTTGAAAACTGGGTGCACAGGTTAATTTGGTTGTATGATCTTAAGTCATGCACACTGTTTAAGTCCCAGTTAACTCATAATTGAAAACAAAGTAAATATACCTGTCTCTTATAATTAATTGAAAACAGATGGATTTGGATGTATTAAACTGAAATGGTATACAGATATTTTGATGTTATAGAATTAGTATGCAAGAATAATAAAACTTTGCCAATGGTTCCATTTTAAAAAAATCAAACATGGGACTTTCATAAAATTGCAGAGTCTTTCTATATGGACCTTGTTCTGGTAAATGTACTCAAGCCATGGCTTTGTTTTAAAGAGGAAGGAGATAAACAAAAAGCCTGTTGCCATGTTGGCTTATGTTCTCCGTAAAATAGAAGAAAGGAGGATAAAAAATAGCGTAGAGTTTGCCAAATGGAAAAGGACAAATCTGGTAGGGAGAGGTGTGTTATTTTTGAGACTCTTCATATGGAATTTGTTGACAAGTTCAAAAGAAAATGGACATGTCCTTCTCTTGTGTAATGGTGGCTTGGATATGACAGTGGCTTGGCCTTACTCTGGCCATATTTCCTTCTCCCTTAGATATGAACCATAGTGTACCCTAAAGTAGTGTGATTGCTGGAGAAAACATACTTTTTCCTCTCAGCTATGGTGAAACCTCATGTTGCCAAGTCCAAATTATAGCTGTTAAATGTATGTTTTTATGTAGATGTCTGTTTATGTTTCCAGTCAAATTTTTAGGTCACAGCCAAAGGAATGTCTACCAGGTGTGACTATAAGAATTATGAGATTTTCAGAGCTTAAAGGACCTGAGAGATCATTTTGTCCAACCCTGACCAGGCATCTAGTTGCTGTGCTTTCAAGTACTTGCTGAATGAATTGATTCCTCTTCCCTTTTTTTGGAAATGGGGAAACTGAGACCCAAGGAAGTGTGGATCCTGTAGTTTCTGATGGAGTACTTACTAAATTTGAGAAATCTTGACTCCTGGTCTTGATCTTCTTCTCAATGTTCCAGTTACCTCATTTACTTGATCTTGCTTTAGTCTTCTATCAGGCTGTAGGTCTCTGAGATTCAGAGTAGAGGGTTACATGCCTTTATCTGGAAGAACCAGGTGCTGCTAGAGTTTTGCTTGGCTCTCTACTCTTCTGATATATGCTATAAACTTTTTTTCTATGCAAAAGGGAAATACATATTTAGTGCCAAGGGTTCTTGTTTGACAATTCTCATTTTTATGGGAAAAAATAAATCTTGGAAACCAAATGAGGGATTTGGTTTGCTTTTCCATCACAATCAATTTGACCTTGGTGCTTGTGATGTTTGAAGTGACCCATTAGCAATCATTTTTTTCATTCTTTTCTTCTTTATTGTTTGGTGTAAATTGAATACCTTCTATATGTAGACACATATACTGGGGATTATAGCCTTAGAACATAGCATTGTAGGTCTATTGTGCCCTGAGTCTCAACCTTGGGACTGATAGGAACTTTGTTCTGATATGATGCCACAGTTGGTAATTTCTATTTTTAAGCCCTTGGACAAGTATATAACATTGCTTAGGGTGGTTACAGAGGGGAAGAACATCTCATAGAATTTCAGGTTTGCAAGGGATTTAGAGATCATACATTTAAATCTCTTTCGGTTGTTTTAATCATGTAAGTTTTTTTTTTCAATATAAGAGAATGTTTATAGATAACTATTATAGGTAAGGCAATGCTGAAGCATAAGGAAGTAGATCAAATACAGTACTCAGAATCAGGTTTAGGGGATGCATATAAACACAGTCTTCAGATTAAGGCGGGTCATGGTAAATTATGCTTTAGTCATCGTGCTTCGATCAGATGAACAATCTAAGTCCTATGTTAGTGGTGGAGGGTTAGGGAAGTAAATTAACTATGATTGGAGATATGCAACAAGTATTCTTGGAAACAATTTCAATTGAACTGAACTTTGATGACTGTGTAGGATCTTAATTTTCAGATGGGGAAATAGATTTTTTCAGCAATGAAATAAGAAGAATATAAACACAGGAGAAGGAGAGCACAAAGTAAATGTGATAGGCCTTGTATTTTCAGCTGTATTTACTCCCCGCCCCCCTTTTCTTTTCTTTCTTTTTTGAAACCATTGACAATTTACTGTAGGGATTTGTTATTTTAAATATAAGAGGGACATCCCCTGAGCTGTTGTTAGATGCTAAGTGGTACTATAAACATACTATAAGGCAAACATGTTGCACTTGCACGAAGTCCCATACAAACAATCCTGAGTTGTCTGGTAGAGTAGAGATCCTTGGGGATTTACCCGCTGATAGCTAATGGCTTTGATTTCAGAGACTCAATATCTACCTTCCTCTTTTTAGGACATCTTAGATTCACTTTTTTTCATGACCTCCAGTTGACAAATTTTAACTTGTGACCCAGTCATGTGACTTGCTGTTGGTTGTCTACTATCCAATGTGTTCATATTTCTGGTTTTCATCTCTCCTTTTCTATTCATTCAGACAAGATGGCCAAGTTTGCAAGTATAACTCCAATCCACTTGCAGACAGACTGTGATCATTGCTGGTTACTCCAAATATTAAACATTTCTTCTTCTGGTCAGCACAGTAGCTAATGCCTGTAATCCCAGCACTTTGGTAGGCTGAGGTGAGGTCAGGAATTTGAGACCATCCTGGGCAACATAGTAAGTAAGTAAGACCTCGTCTCTACAAAAATATAAAAAAAAATTAGCCACATGTAGTGGCATGTGCATGTAGTCCCAGCTACTCTAGAGGCTGTGGCAAAAAGGATAATCTGAACCCAGGAGGTTGAGGCTATGGTGAGCCATGATCATGCCACTGCATTCCAACCTGGGTGACATAGATGCTGACTCAAAAAAAAAAAAAAAAAGCAAAAAAAAGCCCACCTTTTCCTTATTGAACTGAATTATGTCCCTTTATGATTTCCTCACACTGATTTTCTTCCTACTATGAAGAAAGTAAGGAATAGTCAGACCAGTAGAGAGATGAGTGCCATATAACTTAAAGGAGCTGATCAGTAAAACTGAAAGAGAAGACCTTTCCAGGAACAAGAACAGAGTAATTTAAGCTATGCCCATAATTATGGAAAATAGAAAATTATTTGTTTTAAAGTCTGCTTCCACAATCTTTTAAGCAAACTCTCTTATTCTTGTGAAAACAATTCAAAGCTCATATATATGTGTATGGTAAATGGTGGCTTATAGTTATTTTCCACTTACCCATTTTGTATATTCTGCTTAGCAATGATAATTTGAAAATCTGTTGAAATTTTAGCAGAACTGGCACTGGAATTTGTGTCTTGTGATTCCATATAGTACTATCATGGACATAGGGATGGAATGACAAGACTTTACTTCTCAAAATAAAGAATTCAGGCTCATAATCATGGACACATTTATTTATGAACTCACAGAAATAGGTGGCTGAACTCACTCTGTATGGTTTGGACATGCCTTATCATAGAGGTTACTCTTTCTGCTGCCTGTTAATGTGATGAAGAAAAGGGAGACTGGGTATAAAAGGGCATCCAGGCTACTGAGGTTGGTTAAGGGTAGAGGTAGTATGGTGGATATGGTGGCTCACACCTATAGTCCCAGCACTTTGGGAGGCCAAGGTAGGAAGATCACTTGATGCTAGGAGTTCAAGACCAGCCTGTGCAACTAAGCAAGACCCTGTCTCTACAAATATATATATATATATATTTATTTATTTATTAGAGGTAGTGGGCAGTGTTGCCAGAGCAAAAACAAAATGGTCACCACAAGCTTTATTAGACTCTGAAGTGCTTATTATTTCTCTAGGCCGAGAATACAAGAATATCTTGATCCAGGAAAGCATACCAAAGTGGTGATTGAGATGCTTATTTCTTCCTGACCTTTTTCCTTTTTCCTTTTGGGTCAGCAAGCCCTTGTTGATTTGTAGGATGTTTGTGATCCTGACAGCAATGGTAACCGCCGCAGCAGCAGCAACTTGCTTTGTTATGGTCTCCTACTCTTATGCTCTGCATATGTAGGTCAATGTGTTTAGCGAGGCTGGGTAGGCTCCTAGGCATGTTACTGGCTCTGGTCAATATGACTTTCTAGAAGCAAACATCAACATTTTCTGTTTGCCATTTGCTGTGAATCATATTACGATTGGTTATTCAGATGAGAAGAGAGGGAATGTCTTGGTGTCTGGACTTATAAAAGTGTCTTGACTGTAATAGACCTAGAGTCCATAAGGAAAATTTCAGTGTTTCATTTAGCATTTGGAAACTTCTGTATGGAATATCATTGTTTCTCTTCTGTATTTTGTAAGAATGTATTTAAAGTGGTAAACCTTTCCTTTGGGATTCATAGTGGAGTGTGTATATACATATACACACCTCTCTACTAACCCTTATTAATTCAATTATCATTGCTACTACTACCTTGATATAATCTAGGACACAGTCTTGCTCTCTGCAGTGAAAGGTTAGTTAATTGCTGGACAAAAAAATTTAAAAAAAAAGTCTACAGGGAAATTGGTGGTGGTCACTTCTGCTGCATGTAGCGATATCAATAAAGATAGCATTGGTTTGCCTCCCAAGTCTCTATATAGGGAGTAATTTACTATGCTTGCATATTACAGAAAATTTCCTTTGCTCAAAGTTAAGTGAAACTGCAATTCACTTAGCTTTCTGAGTCGGTGGAAGTTTTTGTCCCATTTTTTCTCTCCCATCAAGACTTAGTGGTTTCCTCAGAGCTGAAATGCACTTGCTGTTTTTTTTCTACTTACAAAAAAGCAATGTGTGCTTTTCTACTTATAAAAAACTAATGTAAACAAATCAAACAATATACATTAAATGTTTTCAAATGTTTCTCTATGAAGGAAAAATTATGATCTGTATATACACCCCCACCCTCAACAAACACAAAGAGAGCTCAAACATTCTTCTCCTCTGTGCTTTATCTCAAGTGTTATTAAAAACATTTGGAGAATGAATTGTAATATTTTAAACTTAATAGCAAATCTCTTTTGAGAATTTTTATTGCATTAAATTGCGCGAGCACATTAGTAATAAACCATAACTTTTACTTGCCTAGTGTACTGGTTTTTGTTTGTTTGTTTTTTTTCCCCTTGTATTCATCATTCAGCTTTTTTCATTTTTTATTCTTTTTTTCAGCTACAGTACTTTACCAAATAATATTATGTGGAGGCTATGTGGGTGATATATTTTCTGAGTCTTTGTATATTTGAAAATGACTTATTTTTACCTTTATATTTGTGTAAAAGTTTGGCTACAGGCAGAATTCTAGTGTCAAATTTGCTTTACTTCAAATATTTTGGCACTATTATTTGTTATCATTTAGTATTTAATGCTTCAGAGGAGGAATCTGATGCCAGTCTGCTTCTTTTTCTAATTTAGTCATGTTTCCTTGTTTGATCTGTAATCTTTATTTGTGGGATGGAGCAATTTTACTTCACTGTGTCTAGATACAGTTTACTTCACACTTCCTCTGGTATTCCAACTCAACATTCATTGATTCTATTTGATCTGAACAGTCAAGGTTTTCTTTAGCTAAGGGGGATTTTTTTGTATTATTTGAGAAAAGCATTTTAATCTTTCACTTGCCTTTTTCTTCTTTATGGACACCTACCATAGCATTGAATTTCTTCTCTACCCTTCTTATAGGTATTATTTTTTTCAATAGTCGTACTACATGGAAGAATTTCTGTTGCTTGCTTCCTTTATTTTAAATTTTTGTGGTGATAATCTGCTTTTGATTTATAAATTGCTCTATATCCACCTGGAGGTGGGTCTGTTGCTCGGGGTTACCTAGCTAACTTGCACTTCAAACTTTATCTTTTATCTAAATTAGGACTATATAGTTCTTCAAAAGCAGGGCAGCCATAGAGTTTATGCATGTCATCTTCACCTGTGTATATAATTAGGGGAGACAGGTCAGGCAAAGAGTTGCCTTTAGATACATAGGCCAAGAGCATCCAGCAAGCTTCTCCCCAACCTTAAAGCTACTGGTTTAGGGATCCCCAGACAGCAGCGCCCCTACTTTCTAAGCCATAACTGTATGCTAACTGAGGGCAACTCTTCTCTGTGGTGGTCTCTGGTTGAGGACTTCAGCCTTTTTAGTTTCCTCTCTCATTATTTTCCCATCCCTGACTCTGCTTCTCAATGTCTGTCACCAGGAGTGTTGGGGATTGTGACAGAGTAGTTTGTATTAGAAAGGATAAACTCCTTAAGTGATTTGGCTGCTCTTTTGACTGACTTTCATTATATAGGCCAAACATTCCTTTCAAAGAAACTTTCCTCATCCCCTCACCCTTTGGTGGCAGCTAGAAGTCAGCTCAGGTCCTGGTACATTTTGCCATTTATCTCAAGCTTACTCTACTGGGAGTTCATCACAGATAAGTCCTCCCTGGTAGCATCATCTAAACCAAGGAAAGCTTCATGGACAAGGGAGTATAATGACTAACTCTGAAAGCACTAGTTCCAGGCTTCCTGGAATCATACCTGTCTCCCACACACTAGATACTTGACTATGATCATGCTGTTTAACATTTCTGTGCCCTGGTTTAATCCTCTGTAAAAAGGGCGTAATTATTGTGCCTAACTCTTTGGATTATTATGAAGTTTCAAAGGGATGATGCACGTGAGGAATATTGTATGTGACTGATTCACCTTAAGATTTAATCAGTGCTTTCACTGTTATGAGCTGGGCTAGCAGGTCTCTGTGCTGGGTTCTGACAACAGTTGCCGCTGCCATGTGATTTGTACCACACCTCCCCAAAGTTCACCAAGTGATTCCATCCCTTGTTCTTGTAGGTGTCAGGATTTTATAATTTTTGCAAAATAATTACACCCACAGACTTCCTTGGAAAATGAATGATTGAATTAAATAATTGTGTAGATTTCTTACAGCTCTAAAATTCAATGCCTTGGTAATAAAATATCACTTTGTTATAATTTCATGGTGATTTACAATTTGCTAAATACATTATAACAGCACAAATATAATTTAACAAATAAAACCTTCAAGCTCAAAGAATTGAGGCAACTTGTTTATATCTCACAAGTGTCATGGACTCAGTGATTTATTTTTAAATAAACAAAAGAAAACACATTTGGGGATTTTTTTTTTTATTATTACAAATAAGCAAAGTCAGATCCTCTTAAATCCTCAAAACGCAGCCAAAGTCATCAACAATATATGTTGATGACTAGTACCCAGGGACTACTAAGATAGTTTTTTTTGTTGTTTTTTAGTAATTCTTTAGTGGAAACCAGTACATCTTCCATCTCAGCCTCTGGGCTTTTCTCTAACAAACCACTTATAGATTGTACCGTGTACTTCTTATCCATGGATTTGGTAAGGAAGCCCTGTTGGGCCCACAGTTCCTTTAGTTTCTTTGTAATTTACATAACCCACTCAACATCAGCACAAAACAATGTGTTTGGGAGGATGCCAGGACCAAAAACTTAGGGCATTAACTCATATTTTATTTATGGGTATAGTACTTTGAAACTCGAATGTTTTAGGAAGGTTTTCTGTACACCATTGCTTTTGTTTGATCCATTTAAAAGTCAAGTATATTTGTACTTTTGCTAGATAACTTATACAAATGTATTATTATATGCAGTATTTATATGCATCATTGAGGGCTTCAGCAACTGTCATTATTTTATCAATAACTTTTGTAGTTTGATCTGTCCAAGGCCTTGTATGCTGTTTAACATTTCTGTGCCCCAGTTTAATCCTCTGTAAAAAGGGTGTAATTATTTTGCCTAACTCTTTGGATTATTATGAAGTTTCAAAGGGATGATGCATGTGAGGAATATTGTATGTGACTGACTCACCTTAAGATTTAATCAGTGCTTTCACTGTTATGATATTCTGGGCTAGCAGGCCTTGTACCCTCAAATTCCAAAACTGACATTGGATGTTTGTTGTTGTTGTTTTTAAATAAAGATTATTTAATATACTTTATCTCACTTGAGCCTTTAAACAACTTCTGGAATGGGAAGGGTGGGGATGATTCTCCATGTTTTATTAGTGAATGGACTGGGCTCTCAGGGAGGTTAAGCAATGTTCTAGGTTTCCATGGTATGAAGTGGGCCAGGCAGGCATCAAGCCCTACATCTTTGTGAGGCATGCTAGTCCATTTCTCTCTCTTTTGCCATCAATGCCTTATTGTTACTTTTCCTTTATACTTTTTCTCAGTGAAGGAAATAAAACATCAGTTGTCACTTTCCTTTCCAAATAGTTTCATTATTTGATCTTATGAGTCCTGTTGTAGAATCCTCTTTTGCACTAATGTCTAAGCCTCCTTAAAAAAAAAAAAAAGGTCTGTATTTGGAAGAAGACACTTTGGTGTTGAAATACATGAAAACCATTTGCAAAATGGGATTATTTTCATAATTTTTAGTTTGTTTTATATGTATTTTATTAATAAAATTTAGTAAAGATATCAATTTTATTATTGTAGAAAATAAGTAAAATTGGGGAAAAGGTTCTATGTCAGTTTTATTTTAGAGGAGGCTAGGGTGATATAGGAAAGAGTATTTACATTATAAGCAATGTAATTTTTCTATTTTTTTTAAATAAGGAATTTGGTTTATGAAAGGAAACATATAAGGAAGAAATTTCCTCCTTCCCAGGTAGTTTCTCTCATTCCTTTTAGTGCATACAGGTGTCTGCTTCTATCTTACAACCACCTGCTCCCTGGACTGTAGGTGATAGATACATCAAGATATATGATTTGGGCAGATCAAGCCTTAGATCCAAATCTGTTTCTTTAGCCATAGAAGTTGTATGACAATTCTATATGTCCTAACTTATGGAGTTTTTTGACAGTCAGATGAAAATAACTTATATGACATCATTTCTAAATCAGTAAGAACATGATTTATTTAAAAAATAAAATTTTATAATATTATTTTAGTATCCTTGAGCATTACTTCTTTCCTGTAGAAATTATATCATCTCCATTTATAGAGCAGTGCATAATTGCATGGCCTTTAAGTGAGTGTTTGACAGTGTGGTGTATATTGAAAATAGAATGACAAACCGTCCCCTGAACAGATATTTATTGATTCAAACCGTAACTTATCACAATGCATGCACTTCAGAGTCAAGGTCCTGCGTTAGAATGTCATAGAGTATCTGGCTGTCTCAGAGTTAGGTTTTTCATGAAGAGAAGATCAAACAATTGAACAGAAAATCTAACAACCAGAAGAACATTTCACTGTGAACATTCAATAGACTTTATTATTCTTATTATCATTTTATATCAAGACATTTTATAAGTGGAAATGTACCTAGACTATTGTTTTCACTTCATTTTGGCTCTTTGAAAGTCATACAGTATTACTTTAGTAATTCTGTTCTGACCCAGTGGGGATGGATACTGGTTTGGGGCCATGACAACTATATGGAAGTACTTTCATAGAGTTATAAATTCATTCAATGAGATTCTTTCTTCTTCCTTTCCCAACTCATAGTGTTTCTCTCTATAATGGGGATTCAAGCAACAGTTTGAATATGAACTAACTCATTTCAAGTCTACCAAAATGTCTCTCGTATGAGTTTGTTACCTCCTCTAATTCCCCCCCAAAACCTGTTCTTTATCTGACATCTTCTACCTCTTCCCAGAAGGCAAAGCTCTTGATGATTTGAAACTTCTGTATTTTGTTTTTTCTCAATTTTAAAAATTTTGGCAAAATACAATAAAATAAAATGTTCTATCTTAACTATTTTTAAGTGTACAATTTACTGGTGTTAATTACATTCATGTTGATATGCAACCATCACCACCATTCATCTTCAGAACTCATTTCATCCTATAAACTGAAATTCTTTACCCATTAAACAATAACTCCCCATTTCCCTCTCACCCAGACTTTGGCAACTGCTAATCTACTTTCTGTCTCTATGATTTCATCTCTACGGGTATACCATATAGTTGTGATTATGTAGCACTTGTTATTTTGTGACTGGCTTATTTCACCTAGCATAATGTCCTCAAGGTTCATCCATGCTGTAGCATATGTCAGAATTCCCATATGTTTAAAGGATGACTAATATTCCCTTGTAGGTATATGCCATATTTTGCTCATCCACTCATCTGTTGATAGACACTTGAGTTGCTTTCCCATTTTAGCCACTGTGAATCAAGCTGCTATGGGCATATAAATAACTCCTTGAGACTCTGCTTTCATTTCTTTTGAGTGTATACCCAGAAATGGATTGCTAGATCACATGGTAATTCTATTTTTAATTTTTTGAGGAATCACCAAATTGTTTTCCATAGTAGCTATGCCATTTGCAATCCTACCAGCAGTGCACAAGGGTTCCAATTTTCCCACATCCTTTATTTTCTCTCCCTCTTTTTATTCCCCCCACCCCGTGCCTTATGATAGACATTCTAATAGGTATGAGGTTGCATATCACTGGAGTTTTGATTTGCATTTCCCTAATAATTAGTGACTTAAAGTATCTTTCCATGAGCTTAGTCTCCTTTTGTGTATCTTCTTGGAGAATGTCTATTCAAGTTCTTTATCTATTTTTGAATTGGACTTTTTTATGTTTGTTTTTTAGTTTTATGAGTTCTCTATATGTTGTGGATACTAATCCTTGTCAGAGATGATTCAAAAATACTTTCTCCCATGTCATAGAATGCCTCTTTACACTATTAATAGTGACTTTTTATTTTTAGTTTTTGCACTTTATATCAAGCCATTTTATAAGTGGTGGATTGTTTTCATTTCCCAGAATTTGTCTGTTTTTTCTTGTGTTGTCTGTGCCTTTTTGTCATATTAAGAAATTCATTGCCAAATCCAATGTCAGCTTTTGACCTATGTTTTATTCTAAGAGTTTTATCATTTTGGATCTTAGCTTTAGATTATGGATCCATTTTAAGTTAATTTTGTAAATGTGTTTGTTAAGAGTCCTACTTAATTTTTTTGCAAGTACATGTTCAGTTTTCCCAGTACCATTCATTGACAAGACTGTCCTTTTCCTATTGAGTGTTCTTGGTACCTTTGTGGGCAGTCATTTAAACATATATATGAGAGCTCATTTCTGGACACTTTACCCTATATGTCTCTTATTATTTCAGCACCACACTGTTTTGCTTACTGTAGATTAGTAGTAATTTTTGAAATTGGAAGTCTTCCAACTTTTTTTTCTTTTTAAAAATGATGTTCTGCTTATTTGAGGTCATTTGATATTTCATATGAATACAAAAAATATCATTGAGGTTTTGATAGAACATTAAATCTGTAGATCACATAGGGTAATATTGACACCTTAATAATAGTAAGTCTTTCAATCCATAAATATGGGATACCTTTCTTTTTTTTAAATGTCTTCTCTAATTTCTTTCAGAAATGTTTTCAAGACTTTCACTTGTTTGGTTAATTACTAAGTATTTTTTTAATCATTTGATGCTAGATGGAATGGTTTTCTTAATTTCCCTTTTGAATCGTTCATTGTTAGTGGATAACAATGTAACTGATTTTAGCGTGTTGACTTTGGATGCTGCGATGTTTCCAAATTCATTAATTTGTTCTAACAGTTTTTGTGAGGAATCTTTAGGGTTTTCTACGTGTAAGATTACATCATCTGCAAACAGAAATAATTTTATTTCTTTCTTTCGTATTTCAGTGTATTTTATTTGTTTTTTTTTTGCCTGATTACTCTGATTAGGATTTCCAGTTCTGTAATGAATATATATGGCAAATCAGGCATTTTTTGTCTCATTTCTTGATCTTAGAGGGAAAAATTTGTCTTTCACTATTGTGTATGATGTTTCTTGTGTATTTTTATGTATGGCTTTTATTATGTTAGGATAATTTCCTTCTATTTCTAGGTTGTTGAGTGTCTTTCTCATGAAAGGACATTGAATTTTGTCAGATGCTTTTCTATATCAATTGAAATATTTAGATTTTTTTCTTCATTCTGTCAATGTGGTATATTACTTTGATTGAATTTTGCATGTTGAACATCCTCAAATTTCCAGGACAAGTCTTACTTGTTCATGGTATATAATCTTTTTAATATGCTACTAAATTTGGTTTGGTGTATTTGGTTAAGGATTTGTGTATCAATGTTCATAAAGGATATTGTTCTGTAGCTTTCATATAATGTCTATTTGACTTTAGTGTCAGAATAATACTGGCCTCATAAAATAGTGAGTGTTCTCTCCTCTTTAATTTTTTGGAAATATTTGAGAAAGATTGATATTAGTTCTTCTACAGATTTTGGTAGAATTCACTAGTGAAGCCATCACATCCAGAGTTTTTTTGGTCATATAATTTTTGTATACTAATTCAATCTTCTTACTAGTTATAAGTCTATTCAGACTTTCTATTTGTGTTTTTTGTCTTGGTGTATTTTGCATTTCCAGGAAATTTTCCATGTCATCCAGGTTATCCAATTTGTTGCCATACAATTGCTCATAGTACTCTCTTAAAATCTTTTTTATTTCTACACAATTGGTAGTAATGTCTTCATATTCTTTTCTGATTTTTGTAGCTTGCGTCCTCTTTCTCTCTCTCTGTTCTTTATTCTTTCCTCCCTTTTGCTACCTTTGGGTATAGTTTGTTCTTTTCAAGATACTCAACTTTTAAATTTAGGTTGTTTTGAAGTGTTTCATTTTTTTAATGTAAGGGTGTATAGCAATAAATTGCCTCATTAGTACAGTTTTCAGTGTCCCATAAATTTCTGTATATTTTGTTTCATTTTCATTGATTTCTAAGTATTTTAAATTTTTCTTTGTGATTTCTTTTTTGATATGTTGTTTCTTTAATATTCCCTTGTTTAATTTCTACAAAAATTTGTGATTTTTTCAGTTTTAACTCTGTTTACTCATTTCTAACCTTACACCATTATTCTCAGAGAAAATACTTTGTGTGATATCTATTTTTTAAAAATCTACAGATATTTAGTTTGTGGGCTTATTTATGGTCTATCCTGAAAAATGTTCCATGTGTATACGAGAAAAACATTTATTCTATTGTTAGGTAGTGTTCTGTATATGTCTGCTAGATCTAATTGGTTTTATTGTGTTGTTCAAGTCTTCTACTTCTTTACTATCTACTTTCTGATTGTTGTATACATTATTGAAAGTGGGGTATTTAAATATCCAACTATTATTATAGAATTGTCTATTTCTCCTTTCCATTCTGTCAATTTTTGTTTTGTATATTTTGACGACCTTTTATTAGGTGTGTATATGTTTAATATTTTTATATATTCTTGATGTATTGAATCTTTTATTAATATATAATGTCCTAGCCGGGCTCGGTGGCTCAGCCTGTAATCCCGTGCCTTTGGGAGGCTGAGGTGAGTGGATTGCCTGAGCCCACGGGTTCGAGACCCGCCTGGGCAAGCGAGACCTCATCTCTACAATAAATCAAAAATTAGCCAGGCGTGGTAGCGCGCACCTGTAGTTCCAGCTACTTGGAAGGCTGAAGCGGAAGGATCGCCGGAGCCCAGCAGGTCGAGGCTGTGGTGGCCGGGAGCGGCCACTGCACTCCAGTCTGGGCGACAGAGTGAGACTCCAAATCAAAAAAAAAAAAAAATATATATATATATATATAATGTCCTCCTTTGTGTCCTTTGTGTCTCCTAGCCTTTTTTTATTTAAAATACATTTTGTATGACAATTTGTCACTTTGTACTTTTTTGATTACTATTTACATGGAATATCCTTTTTCATCCTTTCACTTCTAACCTATCTGTACTATTGGACAAAAGATGAGTCTCTTGTAAATAACACACACACACACACACACATATATATATATATATATATATATATATATATATATATAGTTAGATTATGTGTTTTATTCTGTCAATTTGTGTTTAGATCTAGATTTACATTTGAAGTAATTACTGATAAACAGGGATTTACTTCTTTAATTTTACTATAGTTGCTACTTGGCTTATGGCGTGGTTATGTCCAGATGTTGAAAATGCATATAATGTCACTAATCTACTGAACATTGTAACTTAGGCTAACCTACGTTAAACATGCTTAGAAGATTAATATTAGCCTACAGTTAGGAAAAATTATCAAACATAATGTCTATTTTATAATAAAGTATTTATTGAATAGTGTACTAAAAATTAAAGACAAAATGATTGAATGAGTACTTGAAGTATGGTTTCTACTGAGTGTCTATCACTTTTGCACCATGATAATGTCAAAAAATTGCAACTCAAAGCATCAAAGGAGGGAGAGTATCTGTATTTGTTTTTTCAATGCCTCATAGCTTCTTAGTCCTTTATTTTCTGAATTACTGTTTTTAATATGCTTAGTTGATTTTTTTTTGTTGTAAAATGTATAAATTCTTCTTTTATTTCCTTTGATATAAACTCTGTAGCTATTTTCTTTGTGGCTAAAATGGAGATTAAACTTGACATCTTAAAGTTATAACACTTTACGTAGTTTGAATCCATGGCCCCTTAACTTCAAAAACATACACAATTTTCCTTCTTTAACAGCTTTGTCTCCACTCCTTTCTATTGATACTATAACAAAATGATAACCCATATGATGTATATTCACAAACATAAACCAATAATTTATTTCTTAAATTATGCAGAAAACAAAATATGTGGTTAAAAAACAAATTAAAATAATACTATAATTTAGATTTATAATTTTAAAAAATAGACTGTTAAATCATGTAGAAAACCAAAAATAGAGTTACAGGCGATTATTACAATGATCTAGCTTTTATAATTTATCACATATTTGCATTTACTGAGCTCTGTATTTCTTCATACAGCTTTGACTTACTGTCTACTTTTCTTTCATTTTTACCGACAGGATTCCTTTTAACATTTATTTCAGGACAGGTCTAGCGGTCGCAAACTTCCTCAGCTTTTGTATCCTGGGAATGTCTAAATTTTTTCCTCACATTTAAAGGAAAGCTTTGCTAGATAGATAATTCTTGGTTGACAATGTTTTTAGCAGTTTGAAAGGGGACTGCCCAAAATAACAGAATTATTTTTTGGAGGACAGGCTCCTTTGCATACAGGCTTTTCCACCATATAAGAGTTCTAGGAACTCATCAGCATTTGTATATCAGCTAGTGTTGTAAGAGGCTGCATTTAGCTTCAGTGAATTTTTTTTTTTTTTTTTTTTTTTGTGTGTGTGTGTGGAGAATCTTTCAAAGCATTTGCCCATTTTGTAATGGGTAATTTACAAGTGCACCTACCTGCACTGTACTGAGTGTTCATCAGTTTTTGACCAAAGATGGCATTACTCCCATGCCCATACCCCACACTTTCAATTCACATGATCTTGCCCCGAGTGACTTTTTGTTTTGATTTGTTTCCCTGGATGAAAAAAGTCCTCAAAGGGAAACATTTTGCTGATATAAAAGAGGTGAAACAAAAAATGGTAGAAGCACTAAAAAGCATCGAAATTGACAAGTTTAAAAACTGAGCAGTAGAAAAAGCATATCGATCAGTGTATTGCATCAAATTGAGAGTACTTTGAAGATGACTAAAGTCTAAACATGTAAGGATAAATACACATTATTTTAATAAGTAAATTTCATGGTTTTTTGGGTCTCCATTGTATATCAGTCCACTGTCTTCTGCCATCCAATTTTTTTTGCTGAGAAATCGGCAGATAATCTTTTTGATTATCTTGCCTATAAGGAGTTACCTTTTGACAGCTTGATTATAAGGTACCTTGTGTTTGTCTCTTTGATTCATTATACTTGAACTTTGTTGAGCATCTTGAATGTTTATATTCATGTCTTTTATCGAATTTGGGAGGTTTTTCCCCATTATTTTTTCAAAATATTCTCTCTGCCTTTTCTCTTTCTTTCTTTCTTCTACAATTCATTATTTAGTCTGCTTGATAGTGTCTCATAGATCCCTTAGGCTCTGTTCACCAGTTGTCAATCTTTGTTCTTAATGTTCCTTAGAGTTCTTAATTTACATGGACTTGTCTAAGTTTGCTGTTTCTTTCTATTGCCTGCTCAAATCTGCCTTTGAGTTCCTCTAGTAAGTTAAAAAAAAAAATCAGTTATTTTAATTTTCATTTCCAGAATTGCTTTTTGGTTTCTTTTTAGGTCTTATTTACCTTTACTGATATTTCCATTTTACTCATATGTTATCTTCTTGACTTTCCTCAGTTGTTTAAGCATCTTTAAGACAGTCGTTTTAAAGTCTTTGTCAAGTAGATCTATCATCAGGTCATTTCAGTTGGTTTACTTTTTTGGTTTGAGTAGGTCATACTATCCTGTTTCTTTGCCTATCTTGTGTTTTTTTGTTGTTGTTGCTGAAAGTGTAATTGAATCCACTAATGTGGTAACTCTGGAAATCATATCCTTCCCTTCCCCAGAGTTTGTCATTTTTGTTTTTGTACTTAACAAAAAATTATTTTGTATCTCTGTACCTAATATCAACCTTGGGTAAACCTAAGATCGTAAGTATTTTCTGAGCTTGTTTGTTCCCCTGGGTATGTGTGATGACTACCTAATTTCTTCTGTATTTGCAATTACTTTTGAATGTCTTAGACATCAATGTTTGTTTCCCAAAATGAGACAGGAGAAAAATAAAGGGAGAAAAAGGTGCTGGCTCTTAATAGGTGCTGGAAGTCACTTCAGCTGGAGTGGAAAGTACAGCATTAATGATAGCTGCCTCTTTTACTTCATGCTTGTGATTAGAGTAGCAATCAATGGCCAGTGTACAGATTTTTCGTATTTAGAAAACAAGGTCTTTTTTGCCTGTTCTGACTCATGCAAGCTACTTCAGGAACATATTCACAGCTGCCTGCCAAGGGACTGAGAGATGGGGAATGGGTAGCTGGTACTGTGCTAAGAGCTGAAATTGGCCTAAATTAAACTTTATTTACCATCCAAGTCTTTCCTCTAGTTGAAATCCTTTAATAGACTCTGGACTTCCAAAATAGTTATCTCATGCAGATTCTGCCAGTGCAATTGTTGTCTAGGTAGGGACAAAGATTCTGGTGCTTCCCACTCTGCAATCTTTCCAGAATCCTTTCTCCTTCCATTGATTTTTACTGAATAGAACTTCTTTGATTTCTCTGCTGTATCAGTAATGATTTCTTTTCTTTTCTTTTTACAAGCTCCCTCTTCTTCTTTCTTTCTGTTTATAAATGTAGGCGTCTACTCTGAGTTCTCCCTTTAACCTTCTGTCTTCTCTCAATTGAAGTCACAACTTTAATAAGGGTCAACTCTGATTTTTCTTTATCTAATGACTCGAACTCCCTATGACTGTGTTTTATATATCCATAGGATCTTTTCATAGAGAAATCTTTCTGTCTCTTCACATTCAATATGCCCCAAATTCTACTGATCATCTTGCCCCAAAGCTAAACTTCTGCTAAATTATAAACTCTGTGGTCATTAATGTATATCTTGCTTTTTTTGTATATTCGTCATTAAAGTTTGAGGCATTTCAGCTCAAAAATGACAGTTGTGTTTGCTTCAATCTTCTTATTTTCCTGCCCACCCTCCTAGTTCGTTTCTTCTCTGTATTACAATCAACTCATTGCCTTGATTCTACCTTTTTTCCCATTCCAGCTGAATATCCATAACCAATTAGTGTTCAAAACCATTATTTTCTTATGGTTTTTTATGACCTACCACATTAAATTTCTCCTTTTGATTGATTTTTCAGCATACTCCATTACCTGCCTCATCCTACACACAGTATCACCCCTGTTCTTCGTATGGAGTCTTTGTTCTATTGAAGCTGATGTCAACTTCATATGCCGAGATAATTTTTCTTGTGTCTTTTCTGCTCTGTGAAGCATTCTCATATCTCAGTGAATCAGCAATCCATCAGATTTTTAAAAGCCTAACTCATTTTCTACTTCTGTCAGATGTGTCTGACCCCTGTGGATCATCCCAATCTCTCCTCTCTTTTGACTGAGTGACATGGTAGAATGACATGAGCCCAGGGTTTAGTATTAGGAAGCCCTACCCTGTTGCTTATCACTGCATTACCCATCTTTACATGCAAAATGAGATTATTCATACCAATTTCTTATAAAGTTATTTTGACAATTAATTAGGATAATGAATATAGAGTCTCCAGCAATTTCTGGTTCACAGTAAAGGCTACCATGAACCAATTAATGCATACATTTTTTTAACGCTATGACTCTTTATGGCATGATGTGTTCATTCTATATACATGAATTTTACCACCAAACTGTACTTCATAAAACCAGAATCACAAAATAACACGAGAGTAGACCTGTAGAAATCACTTAAAATCACAAATCATAGAGTACCAGATTTGAAATGGACTTAATACATCTGATCTCTCTTGTGATGAGGAAACTAGGGCCCAAATTTCTTAAGTGAGTTGTTCAAGATAACACAGTTATTGGTAGAACTGGTGTAATCATATTACCAGGTTTTTGGACTCCCAACCCCATACTCTTTCCATTACCTTCTTATTCATCTCTCTTTTGGCAGTTGCATGAGGGCTGGATCACAGCTCATTTCTGTATCACTCATAGTCATTATTCCATTGTGAGAACATAGAGTAGCTACTTGGTTGATATTTGTAGATTGATTGATTCACTCTGTCTTTGACGTGGCAATAGGAATTCTCTGGGAAAGGACTATGGAGTATGTACTATACTTAGCGCCCTTCTGATACTTTTGACGCTGTTGTGAGCATGCAAAGAGCTTAACATATACCATTTCTGTGCACTGACGCAGGGTTGTGGGGAAAGGAAATAGGAGAGGAAGTTATATACATCTTGAGCAAATCAAGCCTTTCTATTTTTAGTTCTTGCTACTGTTTGGAAAGTACAGCCCCTGTTCATGGCAGTCTGGCATGTGTTTCCTTAGCACCATTTCAAAAAGGGGGAAAAAATAAATATGGGAATTTTTTTGTAGTGAAAATAGTTACTCAGTGAAATCACATAAGTTTTCCCTTTTTCTCTTGATGAAACCTCAAACTCACTAGGCACAGATTCCTTAACCTCAACTATGCATGTCAAAGACTCTTGCAGAACAGGAGACTGGAGTCAGCAAAATCTAATATAGTAAGATGTGCTCTGGTGCCCCAGAGAAACAGGAGGTAAGGAAGACTGGAAATGGGAATTGTTATGTTCCTTCATATTCAGTGGTGAGCTTGGCCAACTACCGGATTGCTGCCCCCTGGAAAAAGCTGAAACCTGAACTGGGTAGATAGACACATAGCATTGCTGCCTTTTGCTTAAGCTGTTCCTTCTGCCTGAGTTTCTTTCCTTGGTAAAAGTTCCCAGAGCGTCTTACAGCTACTTTCCCAGTTCAAATAAATGAATTCTCTTTAGTAGTTATGACGGCATTTTTGAAATTTTTCCAATTCAAGACTGTATCAGTTATCATCAGAGAACATAAAAAGTGTATGCTAAAAAATGAAATTATCTGGCCTGCTTTTAGATGGATTACGATAATATAGCGGTACTTGACAGATCAAAAATAGTAGTGTTAGAATGGCTTAGAGTCAACTTCAGAGCGCATTGAGGCAGACAGGGTTCTGAACTGGGGTGGTGGCCATGACCATGGAGAAGGTGAACTAGGGTCAAAAGCAATTTGGAAAGAGGAGGATATTGGAAAGAGGTGAGTTCAAGATGTTTTGCAGGATACTCACTTTCTTCAAACAAAATGTATTTGCTTCCTATCCCAGTACTTGCCATAAATGAAGATCTTCCAAAAACTCAGAACTCTGAGGCATGGGTGATATGAACATTCCTAGAGGAAATGGTGATACCAATGAGCAAATATCACCCTTCAGTAATGAGAGGGACTATACAGTTTCCAGACATAAACAGCTCTGCCTAGATAAAATTGTAGCACTAGGGTAAGAATAATGCATTGCTATAATTAATGCTAATTTGTGGATATTGCTTTATTGTTGTCATTGTTTTTTAATTGAATATGTATTAAGCTCCAACAGGGTGCTATGAATAATGCCAACTTATAGTTGATGTATCAGAACACTGAGAAGACTTTATAAACACCAATAAATGGAAACTCACAGCACCCCTTCGAGGTGGTAAACGTCCCTGCCATCTCTACAAATGAGGAGCAGTGAAGTAGATTGTGTTTGTTCTGTTGGCACTGTGGGTGAGAACACACAACTGTCGAATGGGAGAAAAGTATTTTCCCTGTCCCCGGAAATTGGGTTAGAATACATTAGTAAAGAATTCTCCTTAAATGTGTTCAGAGTTGTGGGGTTTTAATTAAATTGTTCCAGTTATTGTTAGCACTTGAATTAGCAACAGGCAAACAAATTCTAGGCCAGCAGATTTCAAATTCAATGTGGAAAAGAACTGGGGGAAGGCTAAAGGGTCTGTAAATGCGGACTACTAAGCCCTGCTCTCAAAGGTTTTGATTTGGTATATCTGGGAGAAGGACTAAGAATGTTCCCTTTTGTGGGCATAGGAGGTACTTCTGCCCTCAAAAGAGGCTCAACTTTTCAAGACTTCCGTCGTTCCTTATCTTAGAACTTGTATTATCTAGCTTTACTCTGAGACCAAGTGTTTTTATTTTATTTAACGGCTGCAAAGTCTCCTATAACTCACCCAGTACACCTTTTTTTTTTAAAAAAAACAGGACGTATTACTAACAAACATTTACAGAAACCAACTATATTTTTAGCAACCTAATGGACACAGGATTCCCAGTACCTTATTTTACCTGGTCTTCAAAATGTCCCTGTCGGGTCTGTATTGTTATTACCCTATTTTATAAGAGGAAACTAAAACCAAGGGTATATGACTTGGTCAAACATCACCCCGACTTTAATCCTTTATATTTAAATCTGATTAGGCCTATATTTCACTTTAAGTCTGTATAATATTTAGGAAGCTTTGAAGCACTGAGAGATTTTGAAGTTGGTGACAGAGCCTCTAGTCCTGGTTTAAGTGGAATGTGTCATGAAAAACATTCACGCTGGAATAAGGGAGAGGTGGGAAGGAAAGTTGAAAGTAACCAATTCAGCTTTTCATTCTTCCTTTGTTATTTGTCTTGTTTCTTTAATGTAGACTAGGTCCTGGACTATTGCTGGGTAAATAGTAGACATTTGATTATCACTTGACTCTGAATACTCTGTGAAAAAGGGAACAGTTCTCATGAAAGCCTGGAATGAGGCATGAGAGAATTCTGGAGTAGAGGGTTTTTAGTTGAGACAATAGTGAGGCTCGAGACATTATTCCTTGCCTCCTTTAGGCTTTCTTCAGCCTCCACCTAGCAAAGTAACAGGCTTGTCATACTAGTCTGTTAACCTGTATTCCCTGGGTCAAAGGAAGAAATAGTTATGTGTTCGAATCGCAAATTACCTTTGTTGTGCTGTGGGATCACAGTTATTTCTGATTAAGTTGAGATCAGTAGCTTTCTGATATGGTCTTTTACTCACTTTTTATCAATGACAACCTTTTTTCATAAAAATAGGAATTCCTGCTGGGAGGGCTGTTAATGTAAATTGTCTGCGCACTGCCTGAAATATATGTGATTCATACCATGTGTTTGTTCCCATATCAACACTAAGTCTCAAGATACAATTACCCCTGCCCACTCTCTCCTTCGTCATGGGGCCTGTGTTTATCCTTCAGATATCTGTATCTTGGATGAAAGCCAAGCTCCTTAGATGCCTAGGTTTGCACACCTGCATGGTCTGACCACAGTTGACCCTGAGTCTGATCTTACTCTATTTTTACCTTAAAGAACACTTGTGTTTGGAAAGTGTTCTTGCACATTGCAGTGTTCCTCCTATAATCATGTGGCAAATATCTTAAATATTTTTTCTCCATCCAAGGTCTTCTCAATTCTTACTGTGCCCATGCAGTTCTTTTCTTTCTTTATTCAGCTGCTCTCTCTCCTTTCTTTCTTTTCTTTTTTTTTTTTCTTTTTTCCTCTAACATCTTGTGTTTCATATGTTGGCTCACATGTATTCTGCTCTATAATATAGATATTTGTGGATAAACTAGCCTGATTAATGCAAGTATAAGCTCCTGGAGAGCAGAGAACCTTTAACCCTTGCTTCTTCTCTCCCTTCCCTTCCCTTCCTTCCTTCCTCCTCTCCTTCCTTCCTTCCTTCCTTCCTTCCTTCCCTCCCTCCTTTCTTCCTTCTCTTTTCTTTCCTCAATCCTTTCTTCCCTGCTTTCTTCCTTCCCTCCTTGTCTCCCCCCCCTCCCTTTTTCCCTCCCTCTTTCTGTCTTGAATATTTGATACATGTTTATGGGAAAGTGAATGAAAACTATCCCAAGTTGCAAAGTAGAAAGCAAAAGAGAGTGTTGGAGTTTGGCTTTTTAAACTAGTTATAGCCATGCACTAATTTTTGGTAGCATAGTAGACCCATTTATTAAACTCAGCTTAATGCTGGAAGGCAAGATATTTCCCCCCATCTCTTGCATTTTCTGCCTAATGTCACACCAAGTGTGAGAACTTTGGAGCAAAATGTTTTAATCCTAAGTGCTGATTCTTTCATTTACTACCTGAGTATCCCTAGAAAGGTTTGTCTGTCTGTTTCTTGGTATTCTCTTTTGTTCAATTGGAATAATAATTCTATTAATCTCTAGGATTGCTGGGGAGCCCAATGAGATAATATGTATGAAAGTGTGTTTCTAAACTTGGGCACTTCCATGTTGAAAATGGCAGTGCAGAAGGAGCTATAATTTTTTTCCCCCTCATTTTCCCATTGGTAACTGCCCCAGGCTGTGTACTGTGAACTGTGGAGTAGGTGAGTAATGTATCTGGCTTACAGAATATTTCCTAAAACTTCCTTGGAACAGTAAGTGCAACCAAGAGAAAATGATGATCAGATTCAGGATGATTTTAGGGGAGCTGATGTACCTTTTATTGCTAGAAAATAGGATTTCTGCCATCCTAGATAATCCCCCTTATAACTTAGCCTTTGAGATGAGACATCATGTGTGTCTTCCCTTCTCCCTTCTGCCTGCTTGCTTGGATGCTGCTGTTCCTGTCTTTTTCCTTTTCTTTTAATCAGCCAGTGACCTCTCAAAACAATGTAACCAACTGTCCTTCCTTCATAGAGTTGTTGTCAGTGACCCTCTTTTCGAAATGTGTATTTCAGATTGTGTCTTGTTCATATCTGCTCTGTAGCCCCAGTATTTTCAGCTAACAAAATAACACACTAAATGGAAACAGAGTAATTTGGTTCCAGCAAGTGTCTATAAATGAAAACAACAACAAAAACAAACAGTCAAAAAACCTTAGAGCTCTCGTGTCAGATAATTTGCATTACATATGTTAAAATAGCAAAACTTTTAAACTGAAGGAAAATTTAGAAAGCAAGTTCAAACCCCTAATTTTGCTATTGAGAACCGAGGCTTAGAAAAGGACAGTGGCTGGGCTTGGTGGCTCAGCCTGTAATCCCTCGCTTGGGGAGGCTGAGGTGAGTGGATTGCCTGAACCCGCGGGTTCGAGAACCGCCTGGGCAACTTGGCGAGACCTCATCTCTACAATAAATCAAAAATTAGCTGGGCGTGGTAGCACGCCTGTAGTTCCAGCTACTTGGAAGGCTGAGGCAGAAGGATCGCTGGAGTCCAGCAGGTCGAGGCTGCGGTGGCTGGGAGCGGCCACTGCACTCCAGTTTGGGCTACAGTGAGACTCCAACTCAAAAAAAAAAAATAATAAAGAAAAGACAGTGATTGCCTTGGGTCCTCATACTGAGTTATGGCTGAGCCAAACAAAATACCCAGTCTCCTGAGTCTCTGCTCCTCGTGCCTACCTATCTACCTCCTTTTTCACTACAGAGAATTCTGAGGTTGC
>CAUYQG010114952.1:0-41489 GCA_963574415.1 Tarsius wallacei | reverse complement strand
CTGTGATATTAAACTCTTTGTCCATAGCAATGTCTGCACTATGAAAGGACAGACCGAGAGTGGGAAGCCATTTTTCTTGTTCTTAAACCCTGACACAATGATGAGAAAGTAGAAGCTATGCTTTTGGAGAAATGCACGCTTTAGGTATAAATAACTTTGCCGACTTTGTCGCTTCAGAAACAGACTTCCAGGTATCTGAGGTACCTCGTAGTGGCCATCAAGCTTGCCTAGAGTAAAGGGAATTTACAAGGCCTAAGACATCATGCCTTGGGCAAGGACTGTAAAAGCCATGAAACTTGGTAATTACAAAAGTTATGACCTCTCAGAGGGAGAGCAGGTGGGGATTCGATCTTCCATTAAATTGGGCACCATCTACGGGGAAGCCAAGGATCCCCCAAAGCTACCTATTGGGAATGCCTGGGAGATAAGAGGAGGTATACCCTCTATTAGGTCTAAAGAATGTCATTTGGGAAGGTGCAGGAGAATTCGAATCCTTGTCACGCCCTTCTCTACGGGCTATGATAATGTGGGTGAACATCAATGGGTCTCTGTGTCACAGGTTCTCCAAGACATCCACAGGTGGTCAATAAGGAAGTCACAGCAGTCACGGCAGTCACGTGCAAAATCTCCAGCCTGTAATCCCGCGCCTTGGGAGGCTGAGGTGAGTGGATTGCCTGAGCCCGCGGGTTCGAGACGCACCTGGGCAACTTGGCGAGACCTCATCTCTACAACAAATCAAAAAATTAGCTGGGCGTTGTAGTGTGCACCTGTAGTTCCAGCTACTTGGAAGGCTGAGGTGGAAGGATTGCCGGAGCCCAGGGGGTTGAGGCTGCGGTGGCTGGGAGTGGCCACTGCACTCCAGTCTGGGCAATGGAGTGAGACTCCAACTCAAAAAAAAAAAATCTCCTTCAGATGCAAGATCAGGACAGCCCAAATGACCACCCCACCTTTGGTTAAGGAATTTGTGAACTGCAAATGTCTAACAAGTCTCTTGCAGGAATCACTCCCCCCCAGGGCTAACCTACATGACACAAAGAAGCCCCACCATGGCAGCAATCATGTAACTAACCCACCCATTGCCTGCTGTCCATCACCTGACATCATCAGTAACTGTAGTTGCCTGCCCCTTTGTGATGATGTGGAAGCAGACCACCACCCAATCACCTTAATGATCCTCCCCCATCTCGGGGAATGGTTAAAAGGACAACCACAAGCAACCAGGGGCCATTGCCTTGCTAGACTCTGGTGTGGTCATGTGCTCTCTGAGTCATGGCTGTCGCCATGCTTCCTGGCTTTGGTCTCCCTCCCCCACTTTGGGGAGGTGAATCTTCTCTCTTCCTTCTCTTTCTCTCTTTAATTTACTTTTAAAAAACCTTTCTTTCTTAACCTTTTTGTGTGTTGCAATTCTTTGCAATCTACTCGGATCTCTGGGTTTCCACACAGTGCTGCGCGCCTCCCTATGCCTCTCCACCTTCACCCAGTCTGTCTGTACCCTAACACACTGGTTCTGATTTTTACAGGCAGCAGGCATAAGAACCTGGCTTGGCTGTGACATTAATTCATCCAGTGAATTTTTAAATTTCAGATAATTGTTACTCTATTAGTTGCAATTGATTCATTTTTATGGATTCCATGTCTTTCCACATTGTGTTCATGTTTTCCTTTAAATCCTTGAGCATATTTATAATAGCTGTTTCACAAAGTAATTTTCTGCTAATTCTATTTTCTCTGTCATTTTCACTTGATTGCTTTTTCTCCTGGGTATGAATCACCTTTCCCTGATTGTTAGACATTATTGTCTGGTAATGTTTTGATTTGATGTGGAACCTTATGCATGTTGCAATTGAGAAAAGAAAAAAAAACAGCTCAGAGTGGTCCGAGCTCTGAGAGTTATGCAAAAATGTTTCAGGCCCAGAGAGCCATGAGTGTGGGACATCAGTCACATCCCCTCTTTTCTGCACCCATGTCTGGGGGCAGTTGCTTAAAGGCATTCATTCCTGACTAGCTGCCTCACCCATCATCTTCATGAATTTATGACACAAAATGCAATTTATAGCCAATCAAATAGCTTATGCTATATTAATGCAAATTCTTAGTAAACAATTTAGGAATTTCCTCTTCTTTTCCTTTAAAAACCTGCTTTGAACTGTTGCTAATCAGAGTGCATATTCAAGGCACCTTAAATCTATACTCCCAGGCTGCTGTGCTCATAGTTGGCCTCAATACACTCTACTTATATTAAGTTTGCCTCCATTTTTTTTCTTTGGGTTGACACATTATCAAGTGTATAGATCTTGTTGTTTTCCAAAAAAATATTGAAGTTCATTCTAGCAGGTAGCTGAGTTGCTTGCAGATCAAATCCTTTGGAGATATGTTTTTAACCTTTGTGAAAGCAAGTTTAAAGAAGGCTTTCTCTCCAGCTAATTTAGCCTTACTACATAGTCATGCCCATTCTGAGGTCTCCTGAAAGTTCTGGGTGTTCCTTGAGGTCTCTCTACTCTGGCTGATCTGAATGCAACTTTACCCTACCTGAATGAGCCCCGGGAATTGTTCAGCTAACAGCTCTCAAGTAGTTGTTCTTTATTCAGCTTCATGGAGTTTCCATCAAACATGTGTAGCTTAGTAGAAAGGCAATGTCCAAAGGGAGCCACAGGCAGATTCTGGAACTTTACCTTTCTGTGTAGCTCCCTCTTCTCTGGTGCTATGACCCACAAGTACCAGCTGCCTCAGCTTCCCCAGACTTCAGACCACCCCAAGCTGTGCTTGGGTCCCTCTCCCTGTCCCGTGGTCCAGAAGTGACTCCAGAGAAAAAGCCAAGACAGCCAGGCTAATCGGCTGGTTTCTCTTCTCTCAGAGATTACAATCTCTGTTCCTTTTTTTTCCATGTCTGGA
Source organism: Tarsius wallacei (assembly GCA_963574415.1). Lineage (NCBI taxonomy): Eukaryota > Metazoa > Chordata > Mammalia > Primates > Tarsiidae > Tarsius > Tarsius wallacei. Next base: position 38,597 of record CAUYQG010114952.1, on the reverse strand, counting down.
AGCAGTTGTTTCACAATCTTTGTCCAGGGTCTGGTTGTTTATGTCAGGAGAGGAAGTTCAGGGCTAGTCTCTCCATCAGGGCCAGAAGCAAAATTCTATAGTGTGCTGTCACAGGGTATAGAGAATTCAACCAATTTTACTCAGAGAGTTTAAGAGTGAACAACAGTTAGGAGACACATTCTGAATGTAATCAAAACTTAAATATGATGTTGAACAACACTTTTTTTTCTAACAAAACATGCGTTAGAGCATGGCCCTGGGATAAGCTTGGCATACTGAAGTGGCAGAAAGATAGGAAATATAATAGCTGATGATTGAGCTAGTTCAGATAAATTATTAATATCCAAAATCTATATCAATCAATTTAAAAAACCCAACAGAATAAGAGTCAGTTAACGTTATTCTACTAACAGTAAATGTTTTAGGCTTTGCAGGACATATATAATCTCCGTCACATCTTTTATGATCCTTTGTAAAAACTGTTCTTACCTCAGAGGAAATATAAAAAAACAGTCCACAGGCCAGATTTGGCCTTCTGGCTATCATTTGCCAACCCTTGCAATGGAATAATAGGATAAACAATACACAGAGGGAGAAAACTAAAATAATGAATGCCCATATGAAAAGGTGCCTAGATCCCCTAATCATTGGATAAATATGATTTCAAACAGACAAGAGAACATTTCACACTAATCGAATTGGTAAACTTTTAAAAGACTGACAATATCAAGAGTTAGTGGAGATAGGGGAAACAGCAACTCTCACACGCTGCGGGTAGGAGTGAAAATTAATTCAACCACTTTGGAAAGCAATTTGTCAATATCCAAAGCAAAATTGGAATTGAAAATGCATGTTCACAAAGACTCGGCAATGGCACTTCTAGATCTATTATCTAGAGAGACTCATGCATAATTGCAGTGTTGTGTGTCATGGGAAAATAAATTGGAAACAACTTAAGTATACATACACACACACACACACACAGACTCGTATCAACATGGTTACATCTCAAAAACATAACGTTGAGTGAAAAAACAAGCTCACTGTGTAATATCATTTATGAAAATGTTTTAAAACACACTGCAAACAACACTATGAATTATTCATGGATATTTCTTTCTGTAGGTGTAAACATGAAAACAGTGGCCTGGAAAAACCCATACCAAATTCATGAGGGTGAATTTACCTATGGGGAGAGAATCAGAGGGGACAAGAATTCAGTCTTATCCATAATATTCCACTCCTTTTACAAAAATGTCAAGCGGGCTGGTGCGGTGGTTCTCTCCTATAATCTCAGCTCTTTGGGAAGCAGAAGCGAGAGGATTGTCTGAGCCCAGGAGTTTGAGACCAGCCTGGCCAACTTGGCAAGACCTAGCCTCTGCAGTGAATAAAAGGATTAGCTGGGTATGGTGGCGTGCACTTGTGTTTTCAGCTGTTTAGAAGGCCGAGGCTGAAGGATTTCCTGAGCCCAGCAGGTCAAGGCTGCGGTAGTCGTGATGGTGTGAATACACTAGCCTGGGTGACAGAGTGAGACTCTGACTCAAAAAAAAAAAAAAAAAAAAAATCAAGCAATGGTGATGAAACGCTAACACTTGTCAGTTCTAGATGGTAGCCACACAAGTGTTCACGTTGCCATCACCCCTTCTGTGTGTCTTCCTAATGTCCTACAAAAGAGAACCGCCAAACCAGTCTGGGACATATCTAAAAGTGTGGTGTGTGTCCAGACACCATGGGGATTGGCATCAGGCCACAGGCCTGGCTGCCTCGCTGGCCCCTGTCTCTCTGCGTGATGTGGGTCAAACTGTCTTCCTTCTTTTCCCCTCTCTGTCCTCAGCTGTAGAATGAAGGGGTGCGTGACTTCAAAACATAGCTTGCTACCGTGTCCTCACCAGGATCTGTGTAACGGAATAGACTAGAACAGATGAGAAAATGTAAGTTCCTCAGCTACAGGGGGCTGGGAGAGAAGCGACTGGGGAGTCAGTGTTTAATGAGAACACAGCTTCTATTTGGGACGAGGACAAAGTTCTGGAAATGGATGTCAGTGACGGTAGTGCAACAGAGTGAACATCCTAAATGTCACTAAACTGTACGCTTAGAAGTGGCCAAAACAGGAAATTCTGTGTTCTGTATAATTTAGCACAACGAAAAAGGTGTGTATCCCATTCAGGGGTAACTATTGTTTCAAGCACCCTTGCATCTCATGTATTTAAGCAACTGAAAACGCAAACTCCTACAGGGCGGAAGATGCCATTTCTAGAAGGTTCTGCGGCAGTGAGCGCTCGGGGAGGCTGAAGACAGAACCTGGAAGCTCTTGTCCCACTTCTTGGCCTTTTTATTACTACCTTTTTGCCTTGACGCTCCCGCTGCTGGTTCCAGCCTCGCTTCCCCAACGGCCGTCAGTCTGGGGCTGACGACATTCTCTATCCACTTACCCAGTCGGTAGGATTCAAATTTCCCTTCTCTCGAGGAGCTGCATTCTGTTCAGAGTGGTGCACATCAGTGTTAAACGCCCATCATAATGATTACGGCCATTAGTCTGCCAAGCTCTAAGTAGCGAAAAAGAAGAGAGAAAAGAGAGAGCGGGAGAAAGAGAGAGAGAGAGATTGGCCACGATGCATTATGTGATTTAAGTGGCAAAGGATGTGGGGACGTCAGGAAAGTGCAGAGGCATTAATATAAATTAGAAACCTTGCAGGGAGGGGATGGCAGAGGGGCCCGGTGACAGCGCGGCTCAGGGCTCTCCATCTCCACGAGCGAGCCACTTTGTCAGGGCCCATCACATAGGAAAATCAGCCTGGGGCTTTTAATGTGCAGTTTAGAGAATTAGTTTCAATTAGTAGAGAGACATTTTACATCTCGAGAAATATGCAGCCTTCACGGACTCCATTTAGCATTTAACATCCACTCACGATATTAATAGACTCGTCGAAAATACAGAGCTAGAGGGGACCTTGGAAATGATCCTGGTGGGCCTGCATTGAACGGGGGAGGGGAGCGGGGGCTGGGGACTGGGAAGGGACAGAATGCTGTGGTCCAGGTGGTCGGGCTTTTGAGAGGCTTCTCTGTTAACACCACCGGCCTCTCTTCTCTCCTCTGGGAGTGGAGGGTGTTATCTCTAGCAGTGTGCACGGTGCGCCTCTGTGTCTCTGTGTGCGTGTGAGCGTGTGTTTGCCAATGGTGCAGGAAGTAAGTGGCTACTGAACTCCCGGATACACACGCTCTCCTAGTTCTAGGGACCTGCGGTGACCTGATGCGTCAGTCCGTGCCTGGTGGCTGGAGCTGTACCCTCAGGCACAGAGCTGTTCCCTCCCGGGAGGCCAGGGCACGTATTTTCATTCCACCTCGATGCCCTGAGAGGGCAATGCCTAGAGCTCACTGCATCTGTCTCCGGAGCTGTAAAATGAGGTCACTGGGAGCCGTCTCGCGGGGCATTTGTTTTAATGGGAAATTAAATGGAATGGTCAGAAATATTGTAGGTCCTTAGCAAACATTCCTTTGTGTCCCCATGGAAGGATAGGAAGACTCCCAGGGACGCAGGATGACAGGCTGTGGTCTTAGCTCTGTCCTATTCCATTCTGTGGCATCTGGACACAGCAGTAAGTAGAACAGCAAATCAAACTTGTTTACATCACTTACACCGCTACCTCCTTTTGCTACTAATGCCTTTGGGTTTTTTTTTCTTTTCTTTTTCTCTTTGCCTGGAGGCAATAAAACTTGTCTTTAATCAGCATAAGGTAACTTAGTACCCCTCACATCAGCCTGCCAGGAAAAATGAGCCATTAATTTCCTGGAGGTCCCATGAAAACACTTTTATTTGTTATACTACAAACATATCGAGGCCGAGGTGTTGGGAAAAATAAATAAATAAATAAAACGATGCCAAGTCCCCTGTTTACCAAAAGTGGTTGGGTAAAAAATTAACTGCGGCGTTCAAGGTTATCTTTTCTCTTTGTGACACAGCTGATGAACTTAGGTGAGACTGGGAGAAGTGGGTGCAGACATGTTTACGAGCCACGGCTCCCTCAGGGAATTGGTTTCAACTGTATATCGATGGAATCTGGTTGTGCAATTTCCAGCCTGCGAATCGTGTAGGTAAATACAAAACAGGACGTGGTGTGGGGGTGGGTCTCATTTCTCCTGCCTTTGGCCGTGGCCCTGTCCTCACTGTCCTCAAACTCCCCGGCCAACCCCCTGTGTGTTGTTTCCCCGTAGAAGCTTCTGGTAAAGGCCGCCAGTCTGTCTTGCAGTATTCGTTCTGACTATCCCTCCTCTCCTTGAAGAAGGAGTCCTGGGCAGGTGGCCCTCCTGATGGCTGCTCTTCACGGTCAGCCCACCCCTCCCCAACTCAGAGACGCGTCTTGCCACGCTTTGGGATCTACACGGGTTGGCTAGACTTGTTATGTCCATGAGAATAGCCCTTGGCTCTTCGAGGAATCCTTGCACCACCGACCCTCACCTGCTGGCGGGTTCTGACCTCCCTGAAGCTCTCATGGAAGATGAGTCTGTTTCAGGGGCTGAGGTCTGGGAGGAGTGGGATGGGGTCACATCACTGTCCCATTTTCAGGCAGCTCCTTGGGTCTGGGAGTGAATGATTGCAGCATCTAGGCTGACTCCACTGGGGAGAGGAGACAGGCAGAAAGGCCAGGGCCCGTCTTCAGCATGAATGAATTTGGACCTAGTCCCGAAATGAGGGTTGGGAAATCACTGACATTCTTTCCTGCTACTGAGGGTGGCTGTCAGCTGGAGAGCGGCTGCTGGCAACTCTGTGGACAGCAGGGAGGCCCGGGAAGGCGGCCGGAAGCAAGCCACGCTCCGTTTTTTTTTTTTTTGGTAATTATTGACCAGACTTTGATCTCAAGCAACAGGGTCCTCAGGGAGCTATCATACCCGATCCTGGAGTCTGTTCTGCTGTCTCCCCACCCCAGACACAAAGGGCTCCTCCTGCAGTGCTGGAGAGTGATGCTGATGATCCTTCTTCCTGTGTTTGTGTGTGTGTGTGTGTGTGTGTGTGTGTGTGTGTGTGTGTGATCCAGGCTGGAGTGCAGTGACACAATTACAGCTCACTGCAGCCTCGTCCTCCTGGGCTCAGGTGATCCTTCTGCCTCAGCCTCCCAAGTAGCTGGGACTACAGGCATGCACCACCATACCCGTCTAATTTTCTGACTTTTTTGTTGAGACGAGGTCTCACTAGGTTGCCCAGGCTGGTCTTCAGCTCCTCAACTCAGGTAATTCTTCCACCTCAGCCTCCCAAAGTGCTGGGGTTATAGGCGTGAGCCACCACGCCCAGCGGATTCTTCTTTTAAGACATGGTAGCCAGACTAGTTGTTCTTGCAATAAATGAAGTTTCCACCCTCCCCCCAGTGGAGCAGAAGAGGGCCTTGGGGTGGGGCATCCATCCATGTGGAGGCCATGCTGGTCCAGGGCCCTGCCTGGGGTAGAACCATAGGGCCTTGAATTCCACTTCCTGTCCCCACTGCTGACTCCTGGGTACCCCGTGTTCATGTCCAGCCCCATCCAGGAGACAGCCCTGTGGACAGAGAGTCCCATCACACCGCTGGAAGCACCATGAGAGAGGTGCACATGGGTACATGTTCTTTTCATTAATTCAACAACAAAACAAAACCAACAAACCCGGGGAAAGCAAAGAGGAAATGAGGACAGACCAAGCCATCGAACAGCGTCGAAACTGCCGATTCCCAGAGCATCTTGGCGTGTGTGGCAGTGCCTCGTGACCTCCCCACCTTGTGTAACTGGGCCCCTCCTTTGGAGTGGATGCTGGGGTCACAGAGCTGGGGACCTGGGGTGGATACTCCTGGAGGCAGCTCTGCTTCCGACATGCCCGTGGTGTCCCTGGAGCAGGTGAGGGACACCTAGCCCAGGTGGGGGGCCGAGGAAGGCTGAGTCTGGAGAGGTGAGGCTGCCTTTGAAACAGCAGCACATTTTGGAGAGAGGTCCAGAGACTAAGGTTGTCCTCCGTGAGGAAGGTGGAGTGCCGTGGACAGGAAGGATGTCTTCTGATGCTATCGTTTTTGCTAACTTTTTAATTCATTTCTTCATTATTAAGCATGGAGCACTGGTTGTGTGTCTGCTCCAGTGCTGGGAGCACAATGACCTGCCCTGCCCCTAAGCAAAGAGCACTCAGCCCATCAGGGCCGCATTCCTTGCCTGGTGGCCCCTTCCTCAGTCATCGGAGCCACTGATAGTGGCTTGAGTCCTTCACATCTCCCCTCGGGCCTCCCTCTTTCACACTGAAGGGGCCTCTGACCCCTTTGGGACCCACATGGGTAATATAGGATAGTTTCCATTTTAAGGTCAGCCGATTAGTGACCTTAATTCCATTTGCAACCTTATCTCCAACCCTTAGCATATAAGCAATGCATCCACAGCTTCCAGGGATTAGGGTGTAGACACGTTTGAGGGAATATTTTCTGCCCACTCTGGCTTCCCAGAGAGGGTGGCATCTAAACTGACTGCTTTTTTTTGAGTCGGGGTTTCACTCTGTCAGCCAGGCTAGAGTGCGATGGCTCGATCACAGCTCACCGCAGCCTCAGCCTCCTGGGCCCAGGCGATCCTTCCACCTCAGCCTCCCGACTAGCTGGGACTATAGGCATGTACCACCACACCTGGCTGGTTTTTTTAGTTTCCATAGAGAGGAGGTTTCACTATGTTGCCTAGGCTGGTCTCGAACTCCTAGGCTCAAGAGATCCTCCTGCCTCAGCCTCCCAAAGTGCTGGGATTGCAGGCACGAGCCACTGCACCATGGCTCTTAAATGATTCTTGCAGGGTAAGCGAGCACTCACCAGGGACTGGCAAGTTGGCTTGCGCACTCCGAGCCCTAACAGAACAGATCCCTTAGGTGTGTCCTTGGAAAGTCAGAAAGTCTGGTGGGCGGGCTGGGGAGAGACTGGAAATGGGACCGTTTTCTGAAAAAGAGACGAAACCTGGCAGAGATCCGCATGACGAAGGGGTGCTGCGGCGACCACCCAGCCCCTGCCCTGCCCACCACATCGGCACCCTTGCCCATGGGCGCGACCCCAGGTGGGCCTCAGGGCAGCAGACTGCAGGGGTTGGAAGAGATCACCCCACTTCTGCGTCTTGGGGCAAGAAAAGATGCTGGGGACGGCCACCAGACACCCGAGCTGATGGGGACCATGCAAGCCGTAAAGCCAGCCGAGCTCGGTCCAAAGGCATGCACTGTACTCCGAGCCCGTTTTCAATTTTTCCAGAACCCCAGGGCTCAAGCCAGAAAGGAGACCTCTGGTGAGAGCCGCGGGGGAGGGGTGGCGTGGTGGGAAGGAGGCGGGGTGAGGGCAGTGGGTATTGTGATTGTTTCATAACATACTAAGTTGATTTATTTGTTTTGACTTGCGCCTTTCAAACAGGGTTTCATCATTTAATGTGTTTTCCATCTTATCCTGTTACATGGGTAGAAGACCTTGTATTTGTTTACTCGTGGGAGGCTTCCCATCCCTGAAGTCCCATTTAATCAGCTGGGCAGGGAGATAGTATTTTTATAGCCTGCGCTTTCTGGTGCCTTCCTTCCTTCTCCGTTTTCACCCCCCTTGTGGATTTGAACCACCGCCACGACAACATCTTCCTCTCTGACTTCCACACAGAGCAAATTCCATGCAGGAACGTGGATCCGTCTCCTCCAATCCTGCCCCGACCCTGCCGGGTCCCTGTCCCGGTCTCCAGCAGCAGAATGATCACTATCTGAGTCCCTGGGGGTGCCGGTGTGGGAGAAAGTGAGGAGTGGGGAGGCCCCAGAATGCAGGGTGGGTTCCAGGACCGGCTGGGCTCCTCCTGGGATGCGGGACTCAGGGTCACCCCAGGATTTGACACTACTCCTCAAAGGCGTATAGGCCCAGGCCTGGGTTCCAGGTCCCGGGCTGCTGGACCCCAGGGTCACACCAGGGCTTGTCACTGTTCCTCAAAGCCTGATAGACCCAGGACTGGGCTCTAGGACCTGCTGGGCTCCTTCTGGGCTGCAGGGCCCCGGGGTCACACCAGGGCTTGTCACTGCTCCTCAAAGCCCGATAGACCCAGGCCTGGGTTTCAGGGCCAGCGGGGCTCCTTCTGGGCCACAGGACCCTGGGGTCACACCAGGGCTTGTCACTGCTCCTCATGGCTGATCGGTCCATCTCCCTCCCTCCTTCCCTGTCCCATGGCATCTTGAGGGTTTTGTTCAGGGAAGGGAGTCACAGCCTGTGATACTTCACCATCTTTTTAGGAATCAGAAGTCATCCAGCCCCGCCCCGCCCCTAGCAACAGGAGACAGTCCATCATTTCATTCAATATACATTCACTGATGTCTGATTTACACCAAAATGGCCGCACTTGAAACTGTGGCCTTCCCACTCACCCAGGTGGGAGAGTGTGCCTCCAGAAATACGCTCTTATCAGGTCCCTGCTCTCCACAAAACTGCGCCATGGGTCGCTGCCACCCCCAGTCAGACCTCGCCGTTTGCCCAGACTCACCTTCCTCTGCTCTCCACCTTCCACTTCATTCTCCAGCAAAGCTGCAGTTCCAGTCCTCACGGGCACACAGTTCCCATCTTTCCAGCTGCCCTCGTCTCTCCTTGGGATCACTCCTCATCCTTAGACTCAGCTGAGTCATCACCTCACCCTGCCCTGATGTCCTCCACCCCAGTCAGCGGACCCTCTTCTGCTCTTGTCTTACCTTTGTGAATTATAAGCGTCAGGGATTTGTGTCTATTGGTACATGCCCCTCTGCCCCATCAGAAAGAAACGGTGGTGCGTTTTTTATGGACATACGCCAAGAGCCCAGCAAGAGCTTGGTGTAGAACGGATATCACTGGATGTGTATTGGATGGAATGGACATCAGTGAGTTTGTGTTTGATGGAATGGACATGAGTGAATGTGTGTTTGATGGAATGGACATTGGTGAGTTTGTATTGAATCGAACGACATCAATCAATGTGTATTGAATGGAGTAAGAGACAGCTTCGCCATGCTAACAGGTGGGGTTGGATGGCATCTGGTTCCTGACAAGGTGGTGCTCTATCAGGGGGCTGTGGTGGCTTCCTTCCCTGAGCCAAACCCTCAAGGCGCCACAGAAGGGAGAGGGAGGAAGATGGGCCCAGCAAGCTTTGTGATATCTCTGGGGCAACTGAAAGTGTTTGAGTCCTGCGTGTGAGGAAACTGTCACTTGGAGCAGAAGAGCCTTAAATCTAGCAGGATGCAGGAACAGCAACGTGAAAGGGAGCAAATTAACCTAGTTAAATTAACGGTTACCTAAACAAGCTACCAAAATGAAGCCAAAAGCAAGCCTATAAGAATCTCAAAGTAAAGTTCTCTCTTTTTTTTTTAAAGTAGGATTTATTAAGAAGTCAGAAAAACTCCCACAGTGGAAGGGGACCTGAAAGAGGTTGCCCTCGAAGTAAGCTTCTCAATGGTACCCACATGATTTCAGGAGGGCTGAGCAGTGAAGCTGCTGACAGGAGACAGCAGCTTAATTCGGGGTCATAATAACTTAGAAACAAACATCATTGAAACAGAAGCAAAATATGTGCCTCTCAACCAGCTAAAAAACAATTTCATTTTTCTAATGCAGCATAAGAAAGAAAGGAGGAAAACAAAATGAAAGTTAAATTGAAAAAAAGTGGCATAAAACAGCTGAAATAATTATGATTATGACAGTAATTATAGTGAATGTAAATTGGTTGAATCAATTAAAAGAAATAGACTTTCATATTGGATTTTTTTTTTAAATAAAAGAGCTCTAACAACAAATTGTTTTCAAGGGAGGTACTTAAAATAAAAGGATTCCTAAAGGTTGAAAATAAAGAGATTAGAAAATGTATATTGCAGACATACAGGAATCAAAATAAATCTAAGGAAACCATTTTTTAAAGGTCTTCCAAAATACATTGTAAAGTCAAAAATATCACACAGGTCGAAAAAGACATGCCATATAGTAGTAAAAAAAATTATAAATACAGGCCAGGCATGGTGACTTATATCTGTAATCCTAGTATTTTTGGAGGTTGAGGTGAGAGGATCACTTGATTTCTCACTTGAAGCTGGAAGCCCAAAATCTGTCTGGGCAACATAGCGAGACCTTGTCTTTACACAAAAATTTAAAACTTAGGCGAGTAGTCTTAATTACTTAGAGAACTGAGACAGGAGGATTGCTTGAGCCCAGGAGTTCAAGGCTGCAGTGAGCTATGACACTACACTCCAGCCTGGGTGACAGAGTAAGACCTTGGCTCAAAACAAACAAAAAAACAAAACACAAAAAAGAGAGCAGTAGATATAAAAAGACATGAGAGACCAAGTTCTGAGTTCTCGTAATGGCAGAGTAGATTGTATCAGACTAGCCCTCTGGTAATAACAATCACAGACTTTGGGCCGACAGAAAAGGTCATTGCTTGGCGGCACTGCTGTGCAAGGAAGGGTAAGAAAAACCCAGAGGGGAAGAGACCCTGGAGAGAAGGAAGCCTCTGAACCTCTATATTCCTTCCGGAGGCATCCTGTGTTTTCAAATTCAAGTAGCTTTTCTAGGGAGGGCACTCCCATTCCAAGGAACTGGAGAAACCATGCTCAGGTAGAAAGTGAGGCTGAAAAGTTTGAGTCAAAATTCAAGACTGCAAGAAGCCAGACCTATTTTGTTGCCATTTTTCAAATTATTTATGTATTTATATATATATTTATGACAGGGTCTCACACTGTCACCCAGGCTGGAGTGCTATGGAGCAATCGACCTCCTTGGCTCAAGCCATCCTCCCACCTCAGCCTTCCAAGAAGCTAGGACTATATTTGTATACCACCATATCCAGCTAATTTTTTAGAAAACTTTTTTGTAGAGACAGGCTCTAACTATATTGCCCAGACTGGTCAAACTTCTGGCCTCCAGTGATTCTCCCACCTTGGCCTCCCAAAGCACTGAGATTACAAGTGTGAGCCACTGCTCCCAGCTGCTTTTCTTGAAGTATAGTTTACACAAAGTAAAGTTCCCTATTTAAGACGATAACTCAATGACATTTGAAAAAAAAATATATATATATATATATTCATGTAAATATTATTACAGCTGTGATGTAAAACCTTTCTATCAGCTTCTATATTTCTCCCTCGCCCCTTTGCAATCAATCCCCTCCCCAATCCCTTGTGACCCGGCAACTGCTGATCTGCTTTTGATCACTACAGTTTTGACTTTTCTAGGATGTCATGTGATTGGAACCATACAGTGTTTTCTGTCTTCTTTCGCTTCGTATACTGCTTCTGAATTTCATCTATTTTATGGCATGTATTAGAAATATGTTTGTTTTTATTGCAAAGGGTTATCTACCATGTGGATATACCACAATTTTTTTTCTTTTTTTTAGAAAGCAGGATTATTGAGAGGACAGAAAAGCTCCTACAGTGGGAGGGGACCCAAAGGGGTTACCACATACCACAATTTTTTAATCAACTGTTGACAAACATTTGGGTTTTTCCAGGTTTTGTTGATCAACAATAAGGATACTATGAACATTCATGCATAAGTTTTTGTTTGAAAATATATTTTCATTTCTGTTAGGTAAATACCTGAGCATAAAATTTGTGGGTCAAGTGTATGTTTAGTGTATAGTAAGTGTATGATTAACTTTAAAAGAAAGGACCAAGCCGTTTTCTAAAGAGCCTGTACAATTTTGCACTTGTACCAGTAATATCTAAGAGTTCCAGTTGCTCTCACATCCTTGTCCACACTTTGTATTGTCAATAATGTTTACTTTAGCCATTTTAGTGGACGTATTGTGAGTGGTTCATTATGGTTTTAATTTGCCAGCAATAATTCATAAGGGTGGTTAGTATCTTTTCAAGTGCTCACTGGCCATCTGTATATCTAGTTCTGTGAAGTATCCGTTAAAATGTTTTGCCCATTTTTAATGAGGTTATTTGTCTTATAAATAGATTGTAAAAGTGGTTCATTATTCTGGTTACAAGCTTGTTTTCAAATATGTTTGGCAGATATTTTCTCTCAGGCTGTGGGTTTCCTTTTCACATTCCTAATAACAACCTGAGGAGCAAAGGCTCTAAATTTCAATAAAATCCGATTAATCTTTTTAAATAGGTAATACCTTTTGTGCCTTATTTTTAAAAAATGTCTCCTTAATCCAGAGTCAGAGATTCTCTTCTGTATTTTTTCCTCAAATTTTTGTAGTTTATATCTTTTAATTAGATCTATGATTCATTTGAAGGTACAAGGTATGAAGTAAAGATTGACTACATTTTTTTTCTCATATAAATATCTCATTGCTTCAGCACTTGGATGAAGAGATTATCCATTCCTCTCCATTGAATTGCCTTGGGACCTTCAGTAAACTGGCATATATGTGAAGGTCTGTTTAAAATTTTATTTTGTCTTCTGTTGCATTGCTCTGTTGCCTACCTTTATGCCAATACCAAACCATCTTGTTATGCAACTTTATAGCAAGTACTGAATCCAGTGGCATAGCATGTATATGATCTTAAAGATAATATTGCTTTCGCTACATCACATACATTTAATGTTATGTTTTCATTTTTACTCTGTTCAATATACTTTTCAATTCTTTAAAAATTTTTTTAACCCAGCCATTATTCAAGTGATATTTAATTTCCAAGTGTTGAATATTTCTCTGATTTTTTTCTGTTGTTGATTTCTAATTAACTTTGTTGTGATCAGAGAAGATTCTTCAGGTCATTTCAATTATTTTACATTTAGGGAGAAATTGTATAATGCTTAGAATACGACCTATCCTGGAGAATGTTGCAGATGTACTTTAAAAAAAGACGTTATTTTGCTGTCGTCGGTTAGATTACTCTCATATGTTAGTTAAATTTAGTTGTATGACAGTGTTTTTAAAGTCCCATGTATCTTACAGATTTTCTTTGTTATTAATACGGTCATGTACCGCAAAATGACATTTCAGTCATTAACGTACCGCAGATTCCATGGTGGTCTCACAATGGAGCCAAAAATTCCTATTGCCTAGTGACATTGTAGCCATCCTAATGTTGGCGTGCAACGAATTACTCACACATTTGTGGTGATGCTGGTATAAACAAACCCACCGCACTGCCAGTTGTATAAAAGTCTAGCACATACAAATATGTACAGTACATAATACTTGCTAATGATAATAAAACGACTGTGTCACTGGTTTTTGTCTTTACGATACTATACTTTCATCGTTATTTTAGAATGCACTTCTACTTATTAAAAAAAAAGTTAATTGGGAAACAGCCTCAGGCAGGTTCTTCAGGAGGTATTCCAGAAGAAGTCATTGATATCGCAGGAGTTGATGGCTCCATGCGTGTTATTGCCCTGAGAACCTTCCAGTGGGACAAGAGGTCTAAGTGGAAGACAGTGATATTGGTGATCCTGGCCCTGTGTACCCAGGCCAATGCGTGTGTCTGTGTCTTAGTATTCAACAAAAAAGCTTAAAAAGTAAAAATAAATTAATAGAAAAAAACTTATAGAATTAGGACACAAAAAGTATTTTTGTACAGCTGTACAATGTTTGTTTTAAGATGTGTTAATACAAAAGTCAAAAAATCAAAAATATTAAGAAGTTTTTATTAGATTGGAAAATGTAACTTATTTAGAAAGCAAATTAAAGAGAGAGAAGAGAGAGGAAAAAGTGAGAGATTCACCTCCCTGAGGTAGGGAAGAGGGCCAAAGCCAGGAAACAATGGCAGCCATAGCTCAGTCATGTGCACACCAGAGTTTAACAGAGCAATGACCTAAAAAGTTTATAAAGAATAAGGTTTCAGTAAACTAATGTTAATTTGCTATTGAAGAAAGAACAAAATTAAGATTAGTGTAACCCAAGTGTTCAGTGTTTATAAAGTCTATAGTTGTATGCAGTGATGTCCTAGGGCATCACATTCACTCACCACTGACTCACTGACTTACCCAGAGAGCTTCCAGTACTGCAAATGCCATTTATGGTAAGTGTCCTCTGCGAGTGTACCTTTTTGTATCTTTTATGCCATATTTCTACTGTATCTTTACTCTGTTTAGATATACAAGTACTTACCGTTGTGTTACAATTGTCTACAGTATTCAGTACAGTCACAGGCTGTGCAGGTTTGTAGCCTAAAAGCATCAGGCTGTCCCATACGGTGTAGGTGTGTAGCAGGCCGGACCATCTAGGCTTGTGTGAGAACATTCTATGAAGTTCTCACAAGGACGAAATCACCTAAGGATGCATTTCTCAGAATGTATCCTCATCACTGAGCAACACCTGACTGGATGTATATAACTTATCAGTCTACACAGTGTTGTCATTTTACTAGTTCGAATGAAGTTTTAAAAAATTACCTCTCTTGACATCTCCTTATTATTTCTAGTTCATAATATAGTTGTCTTAAATATTTCTTCTATGTACATTGAGAACTACATCCAGACAATTATAATTTTTGCTTCAACTGTCAAGCATAATTTAGAAGACTCAAGAGGAAAAGGAAAGTATATCATGTTTAATTACATTTTTGCTCTTTTTGTTGGAACTTTTTCCTTTCTGATGTTCCAGGATTCCTTTATTTTAATCATTTTCTTTGTGTTTAGAGAACTTCTTTTAGCCATTCTTTAGAGTAGGTAAGCTGGTGATAAATTCTTTTGGATTTTTCTTCATCTTAGAAATCTCCGATTTTTTTTCTTAATTACTAAAGGATATTCTCTCTGGATATAGCATTCTGGGTTGACCTTTTTTTTAATTTCAGTACTTGAGAAAAGTTTAATCATATCTTTCTGGCCTCCATGATTTCTAATACAAAATTTATTTTCAATTTAATTGTTTTCCCCCTGTAAATAAAGGGTCTGTCTCTCTCTCCCTGCTTTAAAGATTTTATTTATTTATTTGTCTCAGTGTTCAGAAGTTTGAACTGTCTTGGTATGGACCTACTTGGGTTTCTCTATGTTCAAGTTTCACTCAGTTTCTTGAATATGTAGGTTTATGTCTTTTGTAAATTTAATTTTCTGCTATTTTTTTCGTCAAATTCTTGTTCATTTCCACCCTCTTTCTCCTCCTCCTTCCTTTAGAACTGCAATAGCATGAATGTTAAAACTCTTGTTATAGTCCCACAGATTCCTAAAGCTCTCTTCATTTATTTCGCATATTCTTTCTCTTTTATTTTAAAAATTCTTTTCTCTGTCTTTTGTTTAAATTTTTTTTTTTTGAGTTGGAGTCACACTCTGTTGCCCAGGCTGGAGTGCAGTGGCACTTTCACGGCCACCACAGCCTCGACATGCTGGGCTCTGGCGATCCTTCCGCCTCAGCCTTCCAAGTAGCTGGAACTATAGGCACACGCCACCATGCCTGGCTAATTTTTAAAAATTTATTTTAGAGATGAGGTCTCACTAAGTTGCCCAGGCTGATTTTGAACCCATGGGCTCAGGCAATCCTCTCACTTCAGCCTCTCAAAGTGCTGGGATTGTAGGTGTGAGTCACTGCACCTGGCCTCTCTGTCATTTCTATTCTGCTGTTGAGCACATCTGTTATTTGAAATTTTTGTTATTGTATTTTTCCATTCTATAATTTTCATTTGGATTTTATGTCTTCTGTTTCTTTGCTGCAACTTTCTCTTTTGTTTGTTGGTTGTGTTTGTTTGTGTTGGTTGTGTTTACTGAGACATTTTTATTATAGCTCCTTTAGTCCTCATCTGATCATTTCAACACCTATGGATGGCAAGGACAGAACTTGGGCTGCAGCTTTCTCTGTGGTATTTGGCAAGTGTGGAGAGGTTCTTGTCTAAAAATTTTCTGTATTACTTGATTGCCTATTTCCTCATCCTTTAACTAGAGGAGCAGACTTTTTTTTTGGTCCATACACATTGGCATTTCCAGATTGTTTCTTCAGTGCCAAGTCTGAGGTATATACAGCAAAAAGAAACCCAGAGAGCTCACCTCCATGTCGTTCTTGAGACTCTGAGTTCCCTAGCTAGCCTTCCTTTTTCTTTCTTTCTACTTTTCAGAATCTTCGTATGCTTCTTTCATATATGATGTCCAGGATGTTAGCTGTACTTAGCAAAAGGGATAGTAAAAAGCAGATCTATTCTGCCTTTCCAGAGGTGGAAGTCCCTTATTTATTTAACAAACCAATGATTACAGTGTTATAATTATTGCTTTTATAACAGTCTTTTTTTTATTTTAAAGAATGTGTGTGTGTGTGTGCGTATTCAGTCTTTTATATTTACCACATATTTACCATTTCCAGTGTTCTTTATTTCTTCTGGTGGGTTAATTTCCTTTTAGCCTGAAGAACTTCCTTTACCAGTTCTTATAGAGCAGATCTTCTAGAAACTCATTCTCTATTTTTGGTTGGGAGTGTTTTTGTTTCTCCAATTTTGAAGGATAACTTAACTCACTATTTATGGTTGACAGCTTTTTTTGCACATCAAATATATCATTTCACTATCTTCTTAGTATCACTATTTCTGATGAGAATTCGGTCATTAATTATTTTTCCTTTGTACATAAAAAATTGTTCTCCATTTTTAGCTTTTCAGAGTTTTACCTTTGTTTTTTGCTTTTTTCACTTTGTGATATCTGCAGGTGTGGATCTTTTTATATTTATTACTTGGGTTTCATTGAAATTCTTAAATCTGCAGATTAATATTTTCATAAAGTTTTGGAGTTTTCTGATGCTTATTTTTTTCAAATTTTTTTTAATGCCTTCTCTTCTTCCTTCCCTCCTTCTGGGATTCCCATGACATTTTTTTTTCCTCAGGGATCACTGTCCCATACTGTCTTTTGCCAAGATCTAAAAATTATTTCATATATTGTGTCCCATTTCCTGGTTAAGGAAAAAGAAAAAAGTCTGAAATCTTATTTCCATCAGGGTCGAGGCAAACTTGAACATTACAGGAGAAAAATCTAGAAATTAGAAAACCCCAGAGAGTGATACCCCAAACTGTGACTATAAAAAACAACAACAACAAAAACTATGTCTCACATCCTTGGCTGATTCCTAACCTGTGCAGGTTGAAGCTAAGACTCTAAGAAATTCAATGGAAAACAGCATGTTAAATTTTAAAACTGTTGAACAGAGATTTCAGCAACTTCCCAGTGTTGAATTTGGAATTCAACACCTGTTAAGTAAGAGATTCTTTATAAACATTTTGGACTTTTCATTAAAAACCCACAATGGCAGCTGGGTGCAATGGCTCAAGCCTGTGATCCTAGCACTTTGGCAGGTGGAGACAAGAGGACAGCTTGAGTCCAGGGTTTGAGACCAGCCTGGGAAACATGGTGAGACCTTGTCTTGACACTAAAAATCAAAAAATTGGCTGGGCGTGGCAGTGCGCACCTGTGGTTCCAGCTACCTGGAAGGTTGAGGTGGAAGGATCTGAGCCCAGCAGGCCGAGGCTGTGGTGGCTGTCAGTGTGCCTGGGTCCTTCTGGGATTCCCATGACATCTTTTTTTTCTCAGGGATCACTGTCCTATACTGCCTTTTGCCAAGATCTGAAAATTATTTCATATATTGTGTCCCATTTCCTGGTTAAGGCAAAAGAAAAAAGTCTGAAATCTTATCTTATTTCCATCAGGGTTGAGGTAATGGGAGATTAATATTTTCACGAAGTTTTGGAAGTTTTCAGATACTTATTTTTTCAAATATTTTTTAATGCCTTCCAACTCAAAAACAAACAAACAAACAAACAAACAAACAAACAAACTAAAAAACCTTGCAATGGTTACATCCCAGGACCAAGGGCTACATTCTAGGACTAAGGCACCAATATAAACTAACTGACTCTGTCAAGGCTTAAAACCAAATTGCCACAGGATTCAGGTGATTCACTAGTTTTTTAAACTCAATTCTTCACTGAGAGATATAGAATCAAAAGTTTAATGATGTCCAGCATGCAATAAAAAAATCAATAGACATATAAAAAGGAGAAAAATCGACCTATACTTAGATAAATAAGTAGTTTGTATTAATAAAAACAGAATGCATTAACAATCTCAATCTTAGAATTAGCAGATTATGACTTTAAAATATCTATTATAATATGTTAAATAATCTGCAGTAAAAGATGAATATACAAATACTCCTTAACTTATGATGTGGTTACATGCTGATAAACCCATAGTAAGTAAAAAATATTGTATGTCAAAATTGCATTTATACCCTCAATAAACACATTATAAAGTCAATAAAACATAAGTCGAACCATCATAAGTTGGGTACTGTCTGTAATAGGTGAAGAGATAAGAAATTTTAGGACAGATATAAAAACCATAAAAATAGCTAAATGTACATCACTTTCTTTATATTGGGTATGTTGTGGAGAGAAAATGATCAGTAAAAATGAAGACATATCAAAAAGGAATTTTCCAAACTAGAGCATAGAGAGAATTAAAAAAGGCAAAAACACTGAACAGTACCAAATGACCTACAGAACACTGTTAAACAGCCTAATACGTGTGGAATTAGAATTTCAGAAGAAAGTGAGAAAAAGCAAGACAAAAAGTTAAAGAAATGGTGGCCAGAAGTTTTCCAAATTGTATTAAAAACATGCAATCAAAGATCTAAAATTCTCAGAGAAACTCAAGCAGGATAAATGCAATGAAAACCACAACTAGGCATATTAGACTCTCCTCTTTATCTTTGAATTTCAACTGTTGATGCTCAAAGATAAAGATTTTTAAAATAAGCATTAAATATAAGTAAGCAATAATAACATAATGCTGAATTCTTCATAAGTAACAAGGGAAGCCAGACGGCTGCAGGAAAAAAATCTTCAAAGTACTGAAAGGAAAAAAACCAAGCTGTCAACGTGGAATAGCCTTCAAAAATGAAGATGAAATAAAAACATTTTCACTAAATGGAAGCTGAGAGAATTGGCAGCAGACCTGTGTTACAAGGAATGCTAAAGAAAGTTCTTTAGGACGAAGGTGTATAATACTAGATAGAAACTCAGACCTACTGGAGGAAATGAAGACCATTGAACAGTAAATAGAGACTATTTTTTAAAAAACATCGTTAAAACAGGTGATTGCTTATATAACAATGTAATGTGGAGTTTATTATATGTAGAAATGAAACATATACAATAATTGCAAAGAGGATGGGAGTTAAATAAAATATACTGTTGTAAGATTTTTCCATGTTAAGTTGCATAATATTAATTCAAGGTAAATGTGAACACTTACTGATGCATGTTGTAATCCTTACAGTAACCACTAAAAGAATAACAATTAGAATATTAACAGCAATGCAAAGGGATATGCCTAAATGTCTGAAAGAGAAGATAGGATCATTTGCTAAAATATATTTGGTGATGGCGGGAAAGGAAGAACAAAGGAAGGAAAAAGGGACAAATTGAAAGCAAATAGTATGATAGTTTATATAAACCCACCCATATTAGCAGTTACATTAGATGTCAGTGATTTCTACCAGAGACAAAAAAGGTATTTTATATAAAAAGTATCCATTTATTAAAAAGATATAACAACTCTACACATATTTTCACCTTTCAACAGAACTTTAAAACACATGAAGCAAAAATTGACAGGCTAAAAGGAGGAATAGACATAGATAAAATCATAGCTGGAGACGGTAGCATTCCTTTTTCAGAAATTGGTAGAACAAGTAGACCAGAAATCTTTAAGATAGAGAACATCTGAACAGTACTCTCAACCATATTAATATAATTGACATTTATAGATGACTACTCCCAACAAATTCCGAATGCACATTCTCTTTAAGTGCCCATGGAGTTTCATGAAGCTAGAACATATACTGTGCAATAAAGCAAATATCAGTGTATTTCAAAAGGTAGAATTCATGAAGAGTACATTCTCTGGTTATAATGAAATTACTGAAAATACCAAAATATAACTAGAAATCTTGAAATTGAGGAAATTTAACAACAAATTTCTAAATAACCAATGGGCAGATAAATGACAAGAGAAATTAGAAAAGCTCTCAAACTCAATTGAAATGAAAACACAACATATCAAAATGAGGGGTGCATGCATTTACAAAATACATGACCAGTAGTCTTCAAAACTGTCAAGATCGTTAAAAAAAAGGAAGGTCTAAAAAATTGTCACAGTTCAAATGAGCCTAAGGAGATAGGATGACTAAATATAATGTGTGTCCTGGATAGGATCCTGAGACATAAAAAAAAAATTAGGTAAAGGTATTAGGTAAAATAATTCCACATAAAGTTTGGACTTTGTCAATAATAATAAGTTACCAGTATGGTTCATTAGTCATGACAAATTCATCATACACATTTATGTCTATTTATATTACACATGTAATATATTAACAATATATTTATGTATGGAGTATATGAGAACTCTCTGGACTGTCTTTGTAATTCTTTAAATAAATCTAAAACTATTCTTAAAATTATAAGTTTATTTTCAAGATGTGTGAAATTCATCTGAATCAATTGTAAAGAAAAATATAGCTTTAAATATTTATAATATAGAATAATACAAATTTTATATCAATGATTATAAGTTTTATATTAAGAAGCTATGAAAAGAAGAACAAGTCAAGCCCAAGGTAAGTAAACTGAAGAAATCTAAAAATAAGGATGGAAATAAATGAACTAGGAAGTGCTCAAACAACAATGAAAATCAACAAACTCAATTGCTGGTTTCTTAAAAATGTTAATAAAATTGATTTTTAAAAATCCAGCAAGACTGATTTTAAAAACAGAAGAAAAACAAATCACCAATATCAGGAATGAAAGAGCGAACATCACTGCTGTTTTACAGACATTACTAGGATAATAAGGGAATATTATGAGCAAATTTATGCAAATAAATTCAACAATTTATATGAAATGGAAAATTCCCTTGAAAAACTCAACTTACTAAACCTAAGAAGAAACAGAAAATATGAAAATCCCTATAATTATCTATCACGGGACTTGAATTATAATTTAAAGCCCATGGGGGAGACAAATCCAGGCCCAAATGTCTTCATTTTTAACATTTCTATCAAACATTAAAGGGAAAAATAATACTAATGTTACACAAGCGTTTTCAGAAAATGATACAAAAATTTCCCAAATCATTTTATGAGGCCAGTGTAAAGCTGAAACCAAAACCTGAAAAGGGTTTTTTTCTTATAATGATAAGAAAAAGAAAATTATAGATCAATATTTCTCAGAAACATAGATGCAAATTTTTTTTAGATATTAGCAAATCAAATCCAACAATATATAAAATAACAATACATACTGACCAAGTTATGTTTATCTCAGAAATGTGGGTTTAGTTTAACATTTGAAACAAAATCATTCAATGTACAGGTAAGTCATTGAATTAATAGATTAAGGAGAAGAATGATATCACTTTGATAAGTGCCAAAAAATCATTTACAATATTCAATGCTTATCTATGATTTTAAAATTTAATAAAAGTCAGTGAAGAGGTAATAGGAGGAAATTTCTTTCCATTGGTAAAGGGATGATACCAAAACCTACAGTTAACATTACACTTAATGGTAGGAGCATAAACTTTTTACCCTAAGATCAGAAACAAAACAAGAATTTTCATTCTGACCACATCTCTTCCACATTGTCTTGAAGGTCATAACTACTGCAATATAGGGGAAACCAACAAAAGGCAAAAAGATTGAAAGGAAGAAATACATGTTCTTTATTCTCAGATGACATAATTAAGTATATAAAAACTCTAAAGAATCTACAAAAAAATCTTACTAGAAGTAATAAGCTAGTTTAGCAAGGTTTTAGGATACAAAGTCTGTACGTAAAATCAATTTATTTACATATGTGAGCAAAAAAACTAGAAAATGAAATTCAAATATAATACTATTTAAAATAAAATAACACTTCTTAGGAATAAGTCGAAGAAGATGAAAATTCAAAATATTGTGGTCTTAAAGAAAATTTGAATAAATGGTGGGCTATACTATGTTCATGGATTGGGAGACTCAATGCTATTAAGATGACTGTTCACCCCATATTGATCTACAGCTTCAGTGCAATCTCATGCAGACAATACCCCAGCAGGCTTTCTTATAGAAATTGATAAGCTGATTTTTTTTTTTTTTTTGGTCTAGGAAAACCTTTGTAAGGTTTAAAAAAGCCTAGAGATAAGCTGATTTTTAAATGTATATAGAAATAGATTTCTACTTCCAACTAAGATTAAGTAACAGAGATCATATATATATACATATATATATTCTTTCACCTAAAAAAAAATGTATTCTTTCACCTGAAAAAAATCATTTTTTAAAAAGATAAAACATGTGAAATGATGTCTTTCAAGGCTCTTGGCAAAGGACAGTGATCCCAGAAAGATGACAACCACAGAAAGTGATCTCAACAATTGCCCCAGCTTATGCCTGGAAAGAATTTGTAGGTTATGGTGCAGTAGCAGGGACCCCAGAGCAGGGCACACTCCCTGAATCAGAGATCTCAAGATGAAGGTCCAGTGAGACAAAGGCAGCCAGAGTTCACTTGGTAGAGTACCAGAGAGGAGAAAGCAGTACACAGAGAGAGCCCCAGATATCAGCAAAGGCTCTCCTTGAAAATTCTCTTGAGTGCTGATGCACATATTATTAATGTGAGAAAACTGTGCAGGGCTGGGGAAAGGGTGACTAACCAGATTAGAGGTAACCCTGCCTGGTGCTCACCCAGGGCTGGGACTATTGTCTTTTCCAATAGCCAGGCTGGAAAGTCTCATAATTCATGGAACTTTGGGTAAAGTACTTACAAATACTTTTTGTGGAATAGTGCTAGTTGGAGCCAAGACTAGGGTGAGGCAAATGAGACCTAACCAGCACAAAATTTAGAAAGGACCCTGCACTCGAATGACCCTGAGAACAAGTGTCTCCTAAAATTTAACACCCTAGGTACTTCACTTTCTTCACCTTAATACCAGTCCTGGCCTTAGATTAAACACTTTGCTGGTCTTGTATAACAAATCTTAAAGGCAAAATCCAAAAGATCAAGCTGCTTTCAAGCTGTTTAACTGCATCTCAGAGCACAGCACAAGAATATTTATAGACATTGAGTACCTAGCAAATTAAAATTCACAATGTCTGGAATCCAGTCAAAGATTATCAAACACGCAAAGAAGCAGAGAAATAAGTCCCATAATGAAAAGAATAATCAGTCAATCAAAACCAACCCAGAAGTTTCACAGATAGAATCGAAAGACAAAGACATTGAAGCCACTATTATAACTGTACTCAGTATGTTCAATAGTTAAGCACAGTCATGGAAACTATAAAAAAAAGATCTAACAAAACACCTAATGATTAAAACTGTGTTTGTGATGAAAAGTATACTGGATGTGACAAACAGCATATTAGACATTGCAGAAGAAGAGAGGAGTGAACTTTCAGATATAGCAATAGAAAATACCCAAATAAAACACACAGAGAAAAAAATGTCAATGGCAAAAGCATCAGTGTGCTCTAGGACAACATCAAGCAGTCTCATATACGTGTTATTGGCGTCCTTGAAGAAGAAGAGTCCTTGTTCATGGATCAGAAGACTCAAACTTGCTAAAATTATACTTCACCACACGTTGATCTATAGATTCAAGGCAATGCTGGTTGAAACCCCAGCAGGCATTTTTTTTTTTTGGTGGAAATTGATCAACTGGTCATTGCCTCGCTCGATTCTGGTGTGGTCACGTGCTCTTTGAGCTATGGCTGTCGCCATGCTTCCTAGCTTTGGCTCCCTCCCCCACCTTGGGGAGGTGAATCTTCTTTCTCTCTCACTCTCTCTTCCACTTACTTTTAAGTAAACTATATTTTCTAATCTAAAAAAAAAGAATTCGATAAGCTGATGCTAAAATTTGTGTGGAGAGAGAGGAGCTAAAGTAGCCAAGACAACCTTTAATAAGAAGAATAAAGTTGGAGGGCTAGCTCTTCCTGTTTCAAGATTTGCTAAAAAGCTGTGGGGGAAAAAACTATTGTATGATATTGACTGCAAGATAGGCAAATTGGTTAATGGAACAGAACTGAGTTCAGAATCAGATCTTCCAACACATACAAAATTGATTTCTAGCAAAGATGCAAAAGGAAGGGAGTGAAAGATGGCCTTCTCAACAAATGGTTTTCAGTCTACTGGATATTCGTATCCCATAACTTAAATATGATCCATCACTTACATCACATACAAAAAATTAACTCAAAGTAGACCCTAGACCTAAAGGTAAAGCCTGAAGCGAAAAATCATCTGAAGGAAAACAGAGGAGAAGATTTTTGTGACCTCGAGTTGGCAAAGATTTCTTAGATGTGACATTAAAAGCGTGATCAAAGTTGATTAAAAAAACCAGATTGATAAATTATACTTCATTAAAAGTAAAAACTTCTCTTCAAAAAATACTGTTAGGAAAATAAAGACAAGCTACAGACTGAAAGGAAATATTTTTAAAGCATATATCTGATAAAGAACTCTTATCTGGAATAAATAAAAAACTCTCAAAACTCAATTCTAAGAAAACACAACCCAATTTTTAAATGGACAAAATATTTGATCATACACTCAAAGGATGGCCAATAAGAAAATGAAAATATGCCCGACATCATGAGTCATTAGTGAACTACAAATTAAAACCAAAGTGAGATACCACTGCTTACCTGCTAGACTGGCTACAATTTAAAAGGCTGATTGCACCAAGTGTTGACACCAACACAGAGCAACTGAAACCCTCATACACTGCTAGTGGGGATGTAAAATGGTGTAGCCACTTTAAAAAACAGTTTGCCAGTTCCTTAAAGAGTTAAACACACACCTACCACATGTTCCAGTCCTTCCACTATAAGATATTTACATAAGAGAAAAGAAAATGTCTCAGTTCACTTGGGCTAGTGTAATAAAATACTATAAACTGAGTTGGCTTATAAACAAAAAACATTTATTTCTCACGATTCTGGAGACTGAGAAGTCCCAGAAAAAGGCACTGGCAGATTTGATGTCTGATGAGAGCCTGCTTGCTCCTAAATACCACCTTCTGTGTCTTCACAGAGTGGAAGGGGCGAGGGTTTCTCTCTGGCCTCTATTACAAGGACATAAGAACATGAATCCCATCACAAGGGTTTCGTCCTCATGACCTAATCACCTCCTAAAGGCCCCACCTCCTACTACAATTACCTTGGGGATTAGAATTTCAACGTGTAGCCGGGCTCGGTGGCTCAGCCTGTAATCCCGTGCCTTGGGAGGCTGAGGTGAGTGGATTGCCTGAGCCCGCGTGTTCAAGACCGGCCCGGGCAACTTGGCGAGACCTCATCTCTGCAATAATTAAAAAATTAGCGGGGCGTGGTAGCGCGCGCCTGTAGTTCCAGCTACTTGGAAGCCTGAGGCGGAAGGATGGCTGAAACCCAGCAGGTCGAGGCTGCAGTGGCCGGGAGCGGCCACTGCACTCCAGTCTGGGCGACAGAGTGAGACTCCAACTCAAAAAAACAAAACAAAACAAAAAAACAAAACAAACAAACAAACAAAAAAGAATTTCAACGTGTAAATTTTGGGAGAACAAAAACACTCAGGTTGTATCAGGAAGCATATGTCAACACGACACAAAAATACAAGTACGTGAATGTTCATAGCGGTTTTATTTGTAATATCCCCAAATGGAAAACAACCCAAATTTCCATAATCAAGTGAATGAATATACATTATATTATATTTGTATAGTGGATACTAGTCAGCAATTAAAGGAATGAGCTATTAATATGCTTTACCACACATGGAGTTCAAAATAATTGGGTTAGAGATATCAGATCCAGAAAAAAATAGAACATACAATATAATCTAACTTATATAAGCTCTAGAAAATATAAACTGATTGGTAGTAGACAAAGCAAGGAAGTTATCTAGAGAAAGAGAGAAGGGAGGAAGATGGGGATTTTAAAGAAGCATTTGGAAACTTTTGGAGGATGATGGATCTATCATTATCCTGGCCCTAGTGGTGGTTTCACAGGTGAATACATATGTCGATTCTTATCAAATTGTGCATTCACTCAAGATACAATAAGCAGCAATTTATTGCATGTCAATTATTATATCTCAATAGATCTGTTTAAAAATTATGTGGAGGTAGAACAGCCAATGAAAGCATGCTAAACATGAAGTATTGACTGTCTCATACTATCTGATTTCAAGAATGAGTGTAAAGCAACAGCAATTATTTTAGTATGGTACAGTAGTACCCCTTATCCACAAGAGACACATTTCAAGACCCCCAATGGATGTCAGAAACCATGGAGGGTACCAAACTCTAAATATACTATGCTTTTATTTTTCTTATGCCCACATACCTAAGATAAAGTTTAACTTGCAAATCCGGGATAGTAAGAGATTAACAAACATAACTAATAATAAAATAGAGCAATTATAACAATACGCCGGCATCACTACTCTTGTGCTTAAGGGCCATTATTAAGTAAAATCAGGGGAACTTGAACACAAGCAAATAGCACTAAGATGACTGCTAACGACCTAATGGACAGTATTGTTTGCAGCTTGGAGGCATTGGACAAAGAATGGAGTGGAACATGAGATTTTACTACGTTACTCAGAACAACTCAATTTCAAACTTACGGATTGTTTATTTCCAGAAGTTCCCATTTAATATTTTGGGATCACAGTCGACCATGGGCAATTGAAACCCCAGAAAGTAAAAGCACAGCTAACTAGGAACTACCATATTGGCATGTGATTATATAACTAGGTCAATGTAACAGAATATAGAGTCTGAAATAGATTCACGCATACATGGCCAACTGACATGCAAAGAAAGTGCCAGTGTAACTCAATGGGGAAAGGAAACTCTTGTCAATAAATGATACTGAGACAAACGGGTATCCATATGGAATAAAAAATGAATCTTGATTCCAATGTCGTGCCATACAAAAATTATGTAGATGTAGATCATAGACCTAAAATTAAAAGCTAAATCGCTGGAGAATATCTTTGAAACCCTGGGGTAAGCAAAAATTCTTAGAGACGACCCCAAAATGGCAACCATAAAAGAAAAATAAATGACAAACTAGACTTCATAAAAATGGAAGATTTCTGCTTATCAAAAGATTCCTTTAGTAAACTGAAAATGCAAGCAACAGAGTAGGAGAAAATGCTTTTAGTGCACATATTTGAAAAACAATTATATCCAGGATACATACAGAGCTCCTGTAAATCATAACAAAAAAGATAGTCCTATAAAAAATGAGCAAAAGTGTGCATAGATACTTTACAAAAGATGATATACAAATGGCCAATGAATACATGAAAAACCATTTACCATTATTAGCCATCAGAGAAATGCAATTTAGTACCACAGTGAGAATCCATTTTATACTCACAAAATGGCTTCAACTGAAAACTGACAATACCAAGTGTTGGTAAGTGTATGGAATGGTGGAATTCTCATAAATTGCTGTTAAAGTGTCAAATGCTGCACCACTTTGGAAAATTCTTTGAGAATCTTATAGAAGTAAATGTACGCTTACTCAATCATCAAGCGATTCTATTCTTAGGTACTTACCCAAGAGAAATGTAAACATCAACCCATAAAATGCTTGTATAAAATTATGCACAGCAGT
The DNA here is from genome assembly GCA_963574415.1 of Tarsius wallacei. NCBI lineage: Eukaryota > Metazoa > Chordata > Mammalia > Primates > Tarsiidae > Tarsius > Tarsius wallacei. The sequence goes on along the minus strand of CAUYQG010114952.1, from coordinate 11,063 downwards.
TTTTTTTAATAATAACTAAAAACTAGAAAGAATCCAAATGTCCATCAACAGGAGAAAGGATCAAGAAATTATGGTTTACTAATACAGTGGAAAATTGCTCTGCAGTAAAAAGGAATGCATGATCACATGCAGCAACATGAATGAATAACCAAAGCATTGCGATGAGTGAATATGTCTACATCTTTTTTTTTTGAGTTGGAGTCTCACTGTCTCCCAGACTGGAGTGCAGTGGCCGCTCCCGGCCACCGCAGCCTCGACCTGCTGGACTCCGGGGATCCTTCCGACTACAGGCGCACTACCACACCTGGCTAATTTTTGATTTATTGTAGAGATGAGGTCTTGCGAAGTTGCCCAGGTGGGTCTCGAACCCGCGGGCTCAGGCAATCCACTCACCTCAGCCTCCCAAAGGCGCGGGATTGCAGGCTGAGCCACCGAGCCCAACTTGTCTAAATATTAATGAGTATATGTGGTACAATTTCATTTGCATAAAGTTTTGTGGCAGGTAGACTAAGCAATGATGATGAAGTCAAAATGGTAGCTAAAATAAAGCATCTGGTAACTATCTTGGATGATAAAAATTTTCCCTATCTTGATTTGTGCTCATGAATGTACACATTTGTCGAAGCTCATCATATTGGACACCTACAGTCTGTGCATTTTATTATATGCAAGTTATGCTTCAGTGAAAACAGTATTATGAGAAAAAATAACAACCGTAAATATATGTTTCCCCAAAAAGGTAGCATTGACATACATGAAGCCACATGTCCAGTTGTGGTGGCTCACATCCTCAATCCCAACAAGTTGGGAGACCAAGGTGGGAGGATGCCTTGAGCCCAGGAGTGTGAGACCAGCCTAGACAACACAACAAGACCCCTTCTCTACAAAAAAATTTAAAAATCAGCTGAGTGAGATGGCGTGTGTCTGTAGTCCCAGCTACTCAGGAGGATGAGGCAGAAAGATTGGTTGAGCTCAGAGGTCAAGGCTATGGGGAGCTGTGATCATGCCACTGCACTCCAGCCTGAGTGACAGAGTGACACCCCAACTCAGAAAAAAAAAATACATGAAGCCACAACCAATGAAGATGTGGAGAAAACTAGATAAATCAACAATTATAATAATTAAAAATATCCCTATTAGAAACTGATAGATTGATAGGTCAAACAGAAAAGAATAAAAGCAAAGATAGAGAAGACTGGAATAACATAATAAATTTGAACTCCTGAGAGACAAAAATGGCAATCAGAGACATTCCCCTCAAAAAATTCTCAGGCATAGATAGCTTTAGATAAGAACGCTACCAAATATTTAAGGGCTAGACAAATACTTTTAAAGCCATTCTAGAAAAAAATCTACCCAACTCATTTTTCTGAGGTTAACATAACCGCGATTCCAAATTCCTATTTGGCCAATATAAGAAAAAAAATGTCAATTTCACTTTTAAAAATAGATGTGAGATTTCAGATAAGCTCCTAGCTAATGGACCATGGAAAATGATCCAGTTGTGTTTATGCTAGGGGTACAAGGGCAATTTACCATCAGTAATTCTATCAATGTTATCTACCATGTTATTGGACTAAAGAAGCAAAGTAACTCTCAATAGATGCTGAAAAGAATTTGATCAAGTTTGACATCTATTTCCGATGTTTTAAAAATTCTCAGCAAACTCTGAATAGAAATGAGCATCCTTAATGTGATGAAGCTTTGCATATTAAAACGTGAGTAGAAAACCCACTACTCTGTAGATGAGTTTGAATTCGCTCCCTTTAGTGCCGGAAACGGGACCAGAGGAGACGCCACAGCTATTCGCCCGAACATGGGAGGCTCTGGCTTGTGCCAGCAGATAGAAAAATGGCAGAACAAGGAGGGAGGGAGGGAAGGGGCACAGCTGTCATCGTGCACGGATTATATATCATCTACAGAGAAACCCGACAGAATGAACAGAAAATTGATTGGAACTAATAATAGAGTTTAGCAAGATTGCTGAATACAAGATCAACTTCCTAAAATTAGTGGCTTTCCTCTACACCAGCATTAACCAATTAGAAATATAATAGAAAAAGAGAGACGTTCACAAGAGGAACCAAAATGGTGAAGTATCTAGAAATTAAGACAGAAATCAACGCAGAAAACCTTTACAGAGGAAAGAAAATTAAAAGTTTAAAAAATGTAAAGGACATGAAAGAAGACAGAAAAGTGGAGAGATAAAATTGAAAACCTCAAAAGGACATAAAGCAAAACATGAACAAATGGAGAGATAGACCATTTTTGTGGATGCTTAAAGTTGTACAAATGTCAAATCTTCCCACATTAATCTATAAATTTCATGTAATTTTGTTCAAAATACCAGCTGGATTTTTTTGAGGGACTTGACAAACACATTCTAAAATATGTATAAGCCATAATGTCCACAAATTGCTAAGTCTATTTTGACAAAGAAGAGCACATGGTTGGTGGGGGCGGGGGTGAGGAATGGACTCACCCTAGCCGACACCGAAACGTCCTACAACGTCGAGGACCCGGCTGGCCGAGTGTTCGGCTGTCGGGCTGTGGGAAGGGCTGGGGCGTCTCACACTGCAGGTTGTGGGCCGTGTTCTTCCTGTGCGAAGGCCTTGGGGAAGACTCCACTTCCCAGCTCATTCATTTCGTTGGCGGGGTTGAGTTTCTCATGACTGTGGGAATGAAGACTTCATTCCTTGTGGTTGTTTTTTAATTTTTAAAAAATTTTAATGATCATGGATACATAACAGTTGTCTATATCTGTGGAATCTATGTGATTTTTTTAAATTTTATTTTTCTTTATTTTAGTAGCTTTCAGGGGTACAAATAGTTTTTGGCTGCATGGTTGCATTGTCTAGTGGCAAAGATGTCTGGCCTCTAAGTGTACCCTCCACTCCCACCATCACACATTGTATCTGACCGGTGATTTTTCCTCCCTCTGCCCTCAGCTCCTAGAAGTCACCTGCACCCCTGCTATGTGGCCCCTTCATCTCCAGACCCCAATATGGAGACCCTTCCTCTTGTTAGATCCCTCTCACCCTTCAGATCTCTCTTTCAGGGAGGGCCCAGGGCTCACCTGATTCAGGTCCACAGAGATAGCCTTCCTTTTGATCCACTCCGAGTCAACTGACTGGTAGCCTAATCCAAGGAGGATACCCCAGCAGTGATTACAGTGATTCTCACACTCAAGGAGAGGGGATCAAACACACATGTGCAGTCAGGTTGGGTTCTTGGGGCATTTTAGAACTCCACCCGCCACGCCATAGTTGTAAAAACAGATTGGAGAGATTAAAACCGTACCCCATGCATAAGGAAGCATAATGCATGAGAGCCGTGGAATCAGCAGCCAGAAGGGGAAGGATAAATTATTTCATTGCTCGTGTAGGGAAAACCGACTCACTATATAGAGGAAGAATGAGATTGATTTCGGAACATCTCATATCACACGCATGGTGACTCTGGGTTAAATGTAAATGGATGAACATACTACATGTGAGGAGTGAAAACGTAACATGAATTAAAAATGTGCAGGATACCCTGTGACCTTTGGATGGAGGAGGGATTTCTTAAATAAGATCCTTTACAAAGCACAGCCCGGAGGATGAATTGCTGATAAGCTTGACGACATCAGGATTAAAAATTTGGTCAATGGCAAATAGACTCAAAGTGAACAAGGGTGACAGGAGGCAATGTCTTTACGACACTGAAATTGATAAAGGATTGCCATCTAGAACATACAAGAGACTCTTAGAAATCAATAAGGAAGACACAGATGCCCTGCAAAAAGCAGGTGATGAGTCAAAGAAAAAAATCCCAAAAAGCTGACAAGTATGTGAAAAGGTACTCAGTTTCCGTAGAGATTTAGAGGAAAAAAATGCAAAAATAAGAATACAATACCAATTTTGTAAAAATAAAAAAAAAAAGAGTTGGGTAATACTAATATTGGCAAAGCTGTAATGACATGAGGATTTTGTGTTTTGCTGGAAGCAGCAAGTGGATTGTGACCTGGCAACACTTTGGCTAAATTTGTGTGGTGTAGCTATTGACTCAACAATTCCCTTCAGAAACACTCAAGCACAGGTCCAGGGACCCAGGGACATGTAAAAGGGCCATCGTCACAGCTCGGTTGGTAGAGAAGACATTTATTGGGGGAACGGGTAAGTGAAACGTAGATGCATCAACAGAAGTCCGCGAAATTGTCAAAACCACTAACCTAGAAGTATACACAGCGACAAGCAACATGGACAGATTTTTAAGGCATATTGTTGAATGAAAAAAGGAGGAAACAGGAGCTCTATGGCACAACAAAATATTCTTACATTGGAAGCAGCACTTATGCACAAAAACAAGTTGCATGTGTTTCAAAGTTAAATACACATTCGAGAACATACGTGAAGCATCTCAGGGAGTGCCTTTGGGAGCACGGGAAGGTGGAGATGAAACAGTACAGGTAATCGGTACGCATGTGCCATGAAGTAAGGAGTAAGTTAAACTCAACTATCTGAACCTACGTTGCAAATTTTTTACATAAAGGGAAATGCAGAAGTGGGTCTCCACGGACGCTGTTAGCTCCAAGCTCTCACCCTGATCCCAGGAAGCCCTTTCTTCTGCCCTAAACCCCAGACCTTTCCTTCTGACCATTCTTCTTTGTTGGAGCTAGCAGGGGTGTGTGATGCTTTTCTAGAGAAGTTGAGGAAAGGGACCGCCTGGGAACGAGAGGAGGGAGGGTGAGGTGGGCTTAGAGCGTGTAGCAAGCTGTCGTGTTGTTCCAACAAGTTGCTGCTCCTCTCTGTGAGAGGATTATGTTCTCTACCGAGGGGGACACCAAGACTGGCCACAGGACTTGTCTCAGACAACAAAATGCAGGTGGAAGCCCTGTGTATCACTTTCAGAAAGTGGGTATTTCTCCATAATCTGAAGACCAGCAGAGGACACCTCGACTTGGGTACCTGGAGCGGGAGAGAACACCTCCACTTGGATGCATGGATCAGGAGAGCATACTCTGACCTGGACACACAGGGAGAGAGAGCACACCCCTACTTGGGTACATGGAACGGAGATCACACCCTGACTCAGGTACATGGAACAAGTGTGCACACCCTGACTCAGGAACACAAAGCAGGAGGGCACACCCAACTTGGATACACAAAGCAGAGTGAGTCCGCCTTGATTTGGGTACACGGAGTGGGAGTGCATACCCTGACTCAGGTACACAGAGTGGAGATTGCACCCTGACTCGGGTACATGGGGTGGGAGGGTACACGCCAACTTGGGTATACGGAGCTGGGAAATCACACTTTTACTTTGGTATACAGAGCAGGGAGAGCGCACCCCAACTTGGGTCACAGAGCAGGAGAGCCCACCCTGACTCGGACACCACACCCCAACTTGGATACATGGAGTGGAGATCACATCCCAACTAGGGTACATGGAACGGGAGAGCACACTGCAACTTAGGTACACAGGGCTGGGAGAAAATACTTGGACTCAGATACACGGAGCAGGAGGTCCCCCTCTGACTTGGGTATGCTGAGCAGAGGTCCCACCCTGAATTGCATACACGGAGCAAGAGAGCACACCCCAACTCGCGTACACGGAGCAGGAGAGCACACCCAGACTCCGGTACGTGGATTGGAGATCATACCCTGACTCGAGTACCTGGAGCGGAATTAGGACTTCGCGGGTAGCTCAGATCCAGAGCAAAGACAACAAGGCCCTCAAGAGTGACTGTGTGGGGTAAGTGAGAAGCCAGTGGGTATGACGGGAAGCCAGTGAAGCGTGCGGGCTGCTTGTTTTGGGAACGTGGCGTGGCCTCCCCGAACTTCCCGATACAGGGCCTCAGCTGGGGATCTGGGCCCTGTTTATTCTCTTTTTCATCATTTCAAAAGTTCCAAGCTCTGATCGTGGGCTGGAGAGATGAGAAGATTTTGATAAACTTTCCAACTACCCCCGCACGCTGATGGAGTGGGTCATTACCACGGACAACTCAAGAAAGCGCCTGTCCAGAGAATGGAGCCGTGACGGCCGCCCACCCGCTCTCAGGAGGCAGCTGTTAGCATCGTGCCGTCTCTGGATGTGAAAGAGAGCCTTTCTGAGTGTCCACAGGAATGGGATCTGTCACGCAGAGAGGGCTGGAAGGCTGAGCGAGGGCCCTTGAGGATGGTTTTAAGGGCCGGATAATAAGGTGATGACTCAAGTCCTCCCACCTGGGCTGCAATTATTTAATTTTCCTGGAAAATCGGCATCATCATGATGAATACTTGGCTGATTTCAGCGCGCATTAATGCACTTGATATGAAGTACATTTCCATCGATCACTCCACGTGTCTTGCTGAAGGCTTGTGCTGATTAATCACCAGGTTCGGCTAGCCTTGTTTCTGTTTGCTCACCGCTCCCGGCCCTCACAGACCAAAGGAGGTGGGGGAAGGGTGATTTTCAAATTTTCCGTTCTGTGTTCTTCTTCATTTTCAAATTCCTTAGGTACAACTTTCATCTCTTGTTATGGCCGAAGCGTGTCCTTCCTAGGATTCATGTGTGGAAGCCTTGACCTCCCAGACCTCAGAATGTGACTGTGTTTGTCTTTACGGAAGAAACTGACTTAAAATGAGGTGGGCCCTAGTCCCATAGGACTGAAGTCCTTATAAGAAAAGACTAGGTCACACACAGGCACAAAGCAAAGACCCTATGAGGGCACAGAGATGATAGGTATTTACAAGCTGAGGAGAGAGACCTGAAAGAAACCAACTTGGCGCACCTTGACCTTAGACCTCTAGCGAGGAGAGAGAACTAAAAGAAACCAATCTGCAACACCTTGACTTTGGACCTCTAGCTGAGGAGGGAGGCCTGAAAAAAACACCAACCTACGACACCTTGACCTTGGACATCTAGCGAGGAGAGAGGCCTGAAAGAGACCAACCTGCGACACCTTGACCTTGGACCTATAGTGGGGAGAGAGGCCTGAAAGAAACCAGCCTGAAACACCTTGACCTTAGACTGCTAGCGAGGAGAGAGGATTGAAAGAAACCAATCTGCAACACCTTGACCTTGGACCTCTAGCTGAGGAGGGAGACCTGAAAAACACCAACCTACGACACCTTGACCTTGGACATCTAGCGAGGAGAGAGGCCTGAAAGAAACCAATTTACAACACCTTGACCTTGAACGTCGAGCAAAGAGAAAGGCCTGAAATAAACCAAACTGCAACACCTTGACCTTGGACCTCTAGCCTCCTACACTGTGAGCACGTGTTCCTATTATTTAAAGTATCTGTCGTATTTTGCTATGGCAGCCCTGGCAAATAAATACACCCCCTATTCAGCACCCTCCAGTGATTTGACACCCTCCCATCTATCAATCTTGACCTTTGGAGCCATTGGAACATCTACTTTCTCACCCTTTGTCCTGACTCCTGTATCTCCCGAAATAGCTATCTTCTCTCTAATCACAGATCCAAAAATATGGGGAACTCTTTTCTTCTAGAGGCAGCCTGATGGCTTGTGTACCCGAGTGAGGGTGTGCTTTCCTGCTCTGTGTACCGACGTCGGGTGGGCTTTCCTTGCTCCATATATCTGAGTCGGGGTGGGCTCTCCCCGCCCTGTGTACCCGAGTCAGGGTGGGCTCTCCCTGCCCTGTGTACCCGAGTCAGGGTGAGCTCTCCTGCTCTGTGTACCCGAGTCAAGGTGGGCTTTCCTTGCTCCATGTACCCAGGTAGGGGCAGGCTCTCCCTGCTCTTTGTACCTGCATTGAGGTGGGCTCTTCCAGGCTTGCAGGGTGTCTCTTGTGTCCTTGGGAAGTTTCCTGTGTCCAGGGCCTGGCTAGCACCCAGCCTCGATGCCTTGGGGGTGGACTCCTTAGCGTCAAGTTCATAAACCCAGCGAGAAACATGCTACCACGAAACCCGGACACTTGTGTAGGTCTGGCTGGTGCACTCTCTGCAGCTGGCCATCCAGGGATAGGTGAGTCACGACCAGCGGGGAGCTGGCACAGAGCCAGAGCAAGAGTGGCCAGCTGGGCAAGGTGACTGCTGGCGCTGGATGGAGATAGCGCCGTGGGCCACTGCACTGCATCCAGCCTTTCTGCGCGGTGAGGTGGGTGTCATCTGTGGCTGCTCCACGCTGACTGCATGTCCTGAATTGGTCTGGTGGGTCTCCTTGGCTGAGGCTGGGCTGATGCTGCCAGCCTGTCCCTCCTTTCTGCCTCTGTGCCTTCCCGGATGCCCTGGGGGCTTCCTTTGGTGACCTGGTCTTGCTCTGGTCTGATTTGAGCCAAGGTTTAACCCCAGGGGAGCCAACAGCATCTATACAGGGATCTGCCCCTGAGTTCCCCAAGTCCCCCCTGCACTGGATTTCTACTACACTCAGTTTCTTTCCCTTATCTCTGGGTTTGGGAAATTTTCCTCAAGGCCCCATGCTCGAGGGCTGAGTGGCAGATTTAGGAACTGAGCCGGGTCTGAATCTAGACGACTCTATCACACTGGAGGTCTGCGGGCTCGCGAGAGATCCATGTCCCTCCTCTATTGGGTGAGAATGGCCGGGCCTTTATCACAGGAGGGTCCTGTGCTGGGCACAAACAGCCAGGCACATGCGGATGCTGCAGCCGGCAAGGTTTAGGGTGAACCGGGTTTCAGTCCCACCCACTTGCTCTCCCCACTTGACTTCTGAGAACGCCCCGTCTGGGAAGGAGTTGTATCTGCCCCCCTTCCATTGCCCTGCCAATGGCCTCACAGAGGCTGACAGAAGGCCCTGGGACAGAGGGACCAGGACCCTAGCATCCTAGCGAGATGTCGGGCCATGTTTCAGCGGCGAGAAATATTTGTCAATTCTTCCTGTGAAGATTTCAGGGACAGTTAGAGCAGTCAGATCCCATGGAGACCATGCCCTCTGCTTTGTGCAGAAGAAGAAACTGAGGCAGGGAGGCCAGAAGAAGAGACTCTCTGGCCTATAGTATGATAAAAGCAGAGCTGGCAGACTGGTTACAGGCTCACATCTGTAATCCCAGCCACTTGGGAGGCTGAGGTGGGAAGATTTCTTGAGGCCGATCTGGGCAACATAGCCAGATCTTATCTCTACAAAAAATAAAAATAAAAAAAATTAGCCAGGCATGGTGGCGCATGTCTATAGTCCCAGCTAACCGGGGGGCTGAAATGGAAGGATCACCTAAGCCCAGTAGGTCCGGACTGTGGTGAGCTGTGATTGTGCCACGGTACTCCAGCCTGGGTGACAGAGTGAGACTCCAACTCAGAAAAAAAAAAGATATGGTAGCCAGGACCAGTGCCTGTAGCCCCAACCCACTGCCCCTCTGCCCCGGGGGAGCTGCCTGTCATCAGGGCAGGGACTTTCCTGTCTTAAGAGGACTCTGGGACACAGAGAACTGTCCCTTTCCTTTGCATGGAAGGCTCCAATTCTTCTGAAGCACCCCTCATTGGAGGGTATGTCACCCCGCATACCAAGGTGCAGCACCAAGGTGACATCTCTGAGAATGTCTCATGCTCCCTTGCCAACAGGTACAAATACACCTCGCCGTGGGCAAGAACAATGGACACTTCACTCATACCACGTGGGCAGGCACAGGGATGACTTGAGGTGTGATGGGAGCTGTGTGGGTCCCCTGCAGCTCTGCTCACAGCCGACACGAGCCTCCACGCTGTGGGAGGCCTGAGTGGGCAAGCTGTGTGGCTGTGAGCCTGGAAGAGCCACGGTCCTGCCTTCTCGCTGGACCTCCCCAAAGCCCAAAACCACAGCCACGGTGACCCCCTGGGTCAGCTCGGCCACTTTGGGGGGCGGCTTCACACTGTCTGCTGGTGGAGGTGAGGGAGACACCGCACACAGCCCTGGGCTGGCCCAAGGCGGCCCGGTTCTGGCACTGGGTGGGCTCTAAGGTGGCCACGTGACCCTGGTCACGGGTACTCACCCACGCCAGGACTCAGAGCAGGTGGCATGGATCCAACCCACTCTGCTCTGGGAGCTCCAAGGGGCATGGACTGAAGTCACTGGCCCCCAGCACCAGCCCACGGCACACACGAGGGCTCAGGAAATTATCGAGAGGGAGGAACGCGTGGGCCAGTGAATGGTCCGCTTCCTCGCCCTGAAACACCTCCTTGCCCGCTCCAGTGGGGCTTCCTCCCCCCACCCCCACACTCTGGCACCTTGTGGCCATGGGTCCGGTGGTCTCCACGACGCCAGATCCCTGCTTCCTCGCCCTCCACGCCTCACTCTTCTGCCTTCCTCTGTCTTGGTCCTTTACTGCCCACTGGCCACGCCTCAGTCTCTTCGCTGCCCGGCCTCCCCCTGGGCTCTGAAGGTAGGACTTCCTCAGGGCTTTATTCTGGGCACTCTTCCCACTTCTCCCGGGGGGCTTCACCTGGCCCCAGCCTTCACCCCTGTCTGAATGCTGAGGCTGTCCCACTCACATCAGATCCGACCTCCAGACTTTGCGCTTGGCCTGCCTCCTTGGCAAACTGAAAGGGGCACCCAGTGCTGAGTCAGAATCTCCCAGCTCGCTCTTAGGAGTGTCGGGTGGCCACTTGGGCCTCTGGGACAGACACCTCCAACTGCACCAGTGCCTTCCTTGGTGAAGTTTGACTTCTTGGCGCATGGGGGACACTCAGGGCATGCAAAGTGTTTCTTGGGGCACTTGTTCCCTCAACCCAACCATGCCTTCTCCAGTTCCCAGAGAATGCCGGTTCTTTCTTCAAGGCTTCCTTCCAGCCTGTTCCTTCTGCAGCCTTCTCAGACCGTGGCTGGGTGGTGGCCTCTTTCGTGCATCCGTGGCATCTGGGCACACCACCCTGTCCACTCGGATCACGCGTGTTGAAGTTACCTGCTGCACGTCTCCTGCATTAAGTTGGGAGGGTCTTGGGAACGGGGCCAGGGCACAGGGCGTGACGCACTGCGGGTGCCCAGTAAATGTCGAGCATTCGCCGTGTGGCGTCTTCTCTGCGGGGACCACTGTGTGACCGGGGGCTACCTAGAAGGAGGGGCGGTCGGGGCACTTCAGATCTGGCCTCCCCACCTTGTTCTGTGGTTGAGCAAAGCTGTGCTTTAAAGGAAATTTATTTTTCCAAA
>CAUYQG010114949.1:0-27855 GCA_963574415.1 Tarsius wallacei | reverse complement strand
GATTTTTGAGATGTGTTGTTGAATTCGGTTTGCTAGGATCTTGTTGAGAATTTTAGCATCTATGCAAAGTCACTTTCAAAGGATCAGGCTACACTTGGAGAAGTCTCTGAAATACCAGCTCTGGGCCCTGTGAGGGCTTGTGCCCTGGGAACACTGGATTTTACAAGTGAGGAGGAATTGAAGACCTGGCTGTGAACACTAGATTCAGGGACTGAGGAAGGATTTATTGGAAAAGAAAAAAGTAGGAGTAAAGAATCATTTCTGGTTGGGCCTGCAAGACTTCTTCCCTGGAGCTGGCTAAGGTGAAGCATCTTTGCATGAGATTTGAGGATGCAATGGCCAGAGTTAGCAGAATTCCAGGGCTGATATGGGCTGGCAGACTGTCCAATGTGGGTGATACAGGTGTAAAGAAGTGTGAACCCATTGGAAAAGGTACAGGCTGCAGAACAACATGGGGAGAGCCACAGGAGAAGGATTGCCAACCATCCCATGGTGACACCTAGCTGTGATGGAGCACTGTCCAGTGCTATCCTGAAACACTGTGCTGGGCACCATCTTAGGCACTTGTAGTCACTGCTGGTACCCTGCCACATCCCTCCAGGGTTACTATACCCATCTAGCTGCTTCCTGAGAATGCCAGAGCCCCTGTCAGGGAACTTCAATCTACCTCCTGCAATAGGTCTAGACTTGCTCACAGGGCGAGCTGTGTGCCAGAGGGTTAATGGATTAGGACCCATTGCAACTAGCATTTAGGGATCCCTGATGGATATTTATCTTAGTGTTTCAGGGATGAGAAATAAAAATTTCTGGGAAATACTAAAATCATAAATTATTCTGTATTATAGTTGTATTTACAAAGGGAAAGTAACATTTTGTATTTTAATAGTATTTTTAAAGGTACTTGAATTGTATTTACTAAGAATCATAACCTATAGCAAATATTCAAATGCTGGAAATAACCAGTGAATATTATGGGGTAGTATTTGGGTAATGTAACTTTCAATATCCTAGCAGAGTGAACAGCACTACACAGACCTACGTGTCAAAATGGCCAATTTAGGAACTTATTTAATTGCCTCCTAAACTTGTTATTTCTTAGAACATTGACACCGTTCAAAGGATTTGAGTAAGGTACACTAATCATATGAACTCAATATTGTGTTTACAAGAATGGCATTAGCAATAGCCAGGACCAAGAACCCACCTTTGTCACATGGCCACACTATGACAAGACTGACTGATTAGATTATGACATTTCTCTGCTGCAGGCTCCCATCCTGGTTCCTGGAAATGTGACCATCACCTTTCATTCTTCCTGGCTGCGTTCCCTGCTTGCTTTTGACCTAACTCAGTGGGTTTGTTTGAACCAGTGATGGTTTTTTGGTGACTTGTTAAAATTTATAGTGCTTTTTTCTCATTTTCCTGAATTCTCACATGATTTTTCTTAGGATTTTGGATTTGGAAATTTCTGATAAAATCTGGGAAGGAATTCACACATGGAAATACTGCCCTCAACCAATGAAAAGCAGGGAGCTGGGATCATTCTTATGCTTATACTGACCTTGCCATCTCTCAAAATTCTCCAGTGGGATTGAGTTCCTGTTGCTGAGGGCAGTAACTGACTCCATAGCACAGGTGATAGTGGCATCCTTCCATTCCCTGATCTAATTTCTATACTTTCTATGACTGTTTTTGGGGGGATGGGAGATTGGGGAATTTTATGTATTCTCCTCAAGTCCACACGTTGAAGTCCAAACCCCTAGTACCCCAAAGTGTGACTATGTTTGGAGATGGGATCTTTGCAGAAGTAATCAAGTTAAAATGAATTAATTGACATGAGCCCTCATCCAATATAACAGGTATCCTTGTAGAAAGGGGAAATTTGGGTGTAGAAATGTACAGATGGAAGACCATATGAAGAAAAAGGGAGAAGGCAGGCATCTGCAAGACAGAGAGAGAGGCTTCAGAAGAAACCCACCCTATGGACACCTTGATATTGGACTTCCAGCCTCCAGGACCATGAGCTAGGGAATTTCAGTGTCTAAGCCACCCAGTCTGTGGTCCTTTGTTATGGCAACCCTAGCAAATGAATCAGATTTAGTTCCAGATAAACTACTTGCAGTTGAATCTTTGTCTCACGGTCTGCTAAAGTAGGAATGAAGCCAAGGAGATGGGGTTTCCTTTAATCCTCACAACACACTCGAAGGGTAGGTTTTATCATCTTTGCTAACAGGTTAGAAAAGTGAAGCCCAGAAAGATAAGGGGGACTTCGAATTTACTTTGTCTGAATCCAAGACCCATACTCTTTCCCACACTGCCCCTCCCTCCCCTGGAAAGCCTGCAGATGATCTCTCAGGCTGTCCTGTTCAACAGCACTCTGCATTCCGTTTGGATTCTTTTGGCCTGCCAGGGCCAGACTTCAGCCTGGGGCTAGCTCTTCTGTTGACTTAAATGGAACAAGCAGGAGAATGGTAAGGCCCTGAGCTTGTCCTTGGAGTGCTGTTTATGTGACACCACTGTAGGATGAAGGGTGTGTGGGGGGGAGGCAGATGAAGAGAACATGTTTTAAAATTCATATTTTATGCTTGAACTCATGGGGGAAGTCACAGCCCATCCAAAGGAGGAAAAAATGAATTTGGAAAGCAGTTAAATACTGGGAGCATAGTGTTTGAGAAGAAGCAACTTGACCTTCCCCAATTTGAAAGGACTGTAGGTATGTTCATATGCTGATGGGAGAGCACATGTGAGCCCGTGAGCTCTGGAGAATTTCAAGGAGAAAGAGGAGCAGAGGTTATGAGATGCTGAGAGCTGGGAGAGTGGCTGGGACCCAGGTGAGTGTCTCCAGGAGGAAAAAACTGGAAACGCGGGTCATTTGTGCAAGAAGGCTCAGAAGCCTGGCGCTGTAACATTTCTGGGGCAGGAAGATTTATCCCGAGTAAGTGGCTCACAATACTTGAAGACAGATGTGGCCCTCCTTCAGCAATGCGGCCAGATCATCTGTTTTGCTTTCTCCATAAATATGTCTCTCTGAACGTCGGCGGGGAGAGATTTGGAAATAAAACAAAAAAACATTTCCTCTGAGCATGAAAGGCTTAATTTATCACCAGCTTTTCAACCAAAAGAAAATAATTTGTTTTTTTAAAAGACTGTTTGTGGAACAAATGTTTCAAAAATGCAATAGATTATTGCAATTATTGTACCCACTTTTTAAAAAATTAACCAACGAATAGACAGGTGTTCTGAGAATGTTTTCATACATTTCTTTCTCTGTGAAGGTGGAACCTACAATGAAGTTGCCTGGGAAGAGTTTCATGTACAGGGAGGCTGTTTGAGGAAAGGAGAGGACTATTCTTCCTGCTTAGTCACTCACCTTTGGAGCTGTGCTGGAAATGAGCTTCTAGGTGTGTTCTAAGACATTTCCATGATATTCTTGCTATTGTATTGACCACTGGGATGTTGCTGGTCTTCTTGTTCACTTCACGAGGCCCACACTCTGTCAGAACCCAGGGAAGAAGCACTTCTTAACCCTCAGTGTCAGGAAAAACAGCCCTACTCTTGGGGGGATAGGATGTTTTTGCTTGTGAATCCTGTGACTCTTGGAAATAATTCCATTCCCCCTTGTCACTAGGAATCTTACAATCATGTTTGTGGCTCATGTTTAATAGATGTGTAACACCTTTGGGTGAATGTTTTGTGCTAAATGTGATTTGATTTGATTTTATTCCTTGGTCTTCATCTTTCTGTAGCTCTGATCTGCTTTTTCAATTATTTTTACCTTGTGGTTTTGTAAGCTTCATTGAGTTCCTCTCTCTTTCATCCTTCAGCATATTTATGTTCTATGCAGTTAAAGGAAGAACATAAATCGAGATTTCTTTAGATGATAAAAATATTTGGAAACCTATAAAATAAAAACAGTTTTCAAATTAATTTCAATTAAATGTAACAAATATACAAACATGAGGACATTCCACCTATCAAAGCGCTAAGAAGTGCCCTGATAGTGGGCAGTGACATTCTTGGTAAGCTCCATAGTCTTCTGAAGGCCATGACCGATGAGAGATGCTGCTCCAAAAATGGGCTTCCTAAGAGCACTGGGCCATGTGGTGGTACCTGACCATTAGCACCGGGTGCACCTGACTCTTCCAATGACCAGCAAGGTCAGAGTGGGGTCAGGGATGACTGAACATACAGAGAGCTGAGGAGGTGGTTAATGGAACATATTGTCCCATAAGGAAGCACCTACAAGGGCCTTACTCAATCTATACGATAGAAGGAAATAATATACAGATTACCAGGATGCCTTGTCCATTTCCTAGACCCGAGCCAGATATCTGACTGAAACTTTAGTCATTGTAGGAAGGGCTGGGTCTCCAGCACGAAGGAGACTGTATCAGTGCAGCAGGAGCAGGGGGTAATGTTTTCCACAGAGTTCCCCAAAGGGATCTACAGCCATTTACTCATTAACTACACTCCAAGGGAAGAAAAATATCCAGACATTTCAATGATGATTGGATAAGGGGTCTAACTGACATTGATACTGAGAACCTGATGTGTCATCATGCCCCTCTGTGCAAATGTGAACCATGCAATAAATACACTCTGAACTTGAACTAGCTCAAGGGTTCATTGGACCTCTGGACCTATTAAAAGTTTATTTACCTAGTCCCTGAATACATCATTGGAATGGAGATACTTGGTAGTGGGAAGATCCCTCACATTGGTTCCTTGGTCTTTGGAGTAACAGTTGTCATGTGAGAGATAAGGGGAACCTTTGAAACACCACACCCTGCCAACATACTATGTCAAAAAACCCCCCACATTTCAGGGGGATTGGTAGAAATAGAGCTATACAGTGGTGGTGTCTCCTACCATATATGCATGTAATTCACTCCTCTGGCCCTTGTAGTCCTGTGGATTATCACAAACAATCAAACAGTAGCCCCCACTGCCCTGCTGTGCCAGAGATCACTGAAGAAGATTAACATGACCACAAGTACATGGTATGAGACCTTTGACCTGGTACGTGGATTTTTTTTCCCATTCCTATGAGGAAGGAGTACCAGAAGCATCCTAGGACAAACAGTCTTACCTGCCTCAGAGCCACATTAACTCTCCCATTCTCTGTCATGATATATTCTGAAAGGACCTGAGCCACAGAACAAGGCATTGGTCCACAATTCCAATGGCATTGTGTTACTTGAACGGGTTGAGCAAGAAGGTATGTTGAGGGTCTGGTAAGATGCATGGACACTAAGAAAGAGGGTAGGGGTAAACCTCTACAAATTCAGGAGCCTGCCAAATCAGTACAGTTTTAATGTGTCCAGTGGTCCAGTGGTTGTAGGCATACTATGACAGCCCCTCCAAAGTAAAGGATAAATGATTGCATCTTGCATTTCCTGCCACCAAGAAAGGAGCACAACACTCCCAAAGAGGAGGCCTCTTTGGGTCCAGGAGGCAGTATATTCCGCACCTGGAAATACTGCTCTAACCCATTTCCTGAGTGACTCTGAAGCCTGTCAACTTTGAATGGAGGTTAGAGCAGGAAATGGCTGCAGAGGTTGAGGCATGGTTCAAGTCACTCATTGCAAAGCATCCGTGTGGTGGGAAGAGATACCACATGGAGTTTACATAAGCCCCAGGAAGAGGATCATCATACACCCAGGATTCTGGAGCAAGGCCACGGCACCTGCATGAGAAAATTAGTGAACATTTGAAAACGCTACTAGCCCTAGTAGAGATGAAGCAGCTACCACTGGCATCCAAGTCACCATGTGGCCAGAACTTTCCATAATGAACCTGATTCTGTCTCACCCACTGAACTATAAGATGGAAGTGGTACACCTGGGACTGGGCACACATAAGGCCAGAGGGCACAAGTAACCTGCATGAGCAGGTGGTTCAGGCTCCCATATCCCCACCACTGTCACAACTCTGAATCTCCATAGTTGTGTGAAGGCTCCTCAGGACCAGCCATAAGAAGAGGCACAATGCTGGCTTAGGTCTCAGTTGTGTTGGTTTGCTGTGTGGCTGCAAGGTGGCAATGGACTTTTGATGTATTATGCTCCACGCTGGGGTGAACTTGAAAGACAGTGGTGAGGGAGTTCATCCAGTAGACAAGTCTTGTGCAATGCACCTGGAGCTACCCTCTGAACTGAAGGATTTTTCCATAAGTCTCATGGGTAAAAAATGAATCACATGGAAATCCTAATTACAAGCAAAATTGGGAAGTTGGTCATATGGCAAAGGGGAATAGTATTGCCATCCTAGTCCAGATCATGGTGACTCATTCCCTGAGTAGAGCACATGCCCCTGACACAAAGTCAGGGCTCTGTTAGCAAGGAGGCAGGAAAGCCTGTTAGGCAGGCAAACACCAGGGGCTACCCTAGAGGCAGCCATGGGATGTTCTAGTAATGTGTGAGAATTACTTTACAAGAAAGATTTTTTCCCTCCTTTTCTGCTGATTTCAAATTTTTACTCCACTTCCAAAGTCAATATTGCATTATTCACAATGCTGTATTAATGAGTTATCAACATCCTTTACTCGTAAACACTGCATTATTGGGTTCTTATCATCTCCTTGTGACAGCAAGCCTGAGAGGTTACAGCTGCATGTGCGTGTGTGTATAAATGTTATCAGTTTCATAGCAGCTTTCATGGCTGATTACTCGAAAGCATATATTGATGCTCTTAGTGATTAACTCTAATATGTGTGGAACAGAAGAGAAAAATTTTCACGGAGGAGATTGTCTTGCTTCTTTCCTATGGTTTTTCCCCAGCTCAGTGTAATAATTTTTCTTGTCAACTCATCTTCCCTCTCCCAAAGCAACGGTGCCTCCTTGAGGTAGAAACAGTCCTTTTTTGTCTCATGACTGGCACCCTTATGACTGGCACCCATACTGGGTTCCCACCATCTGTAGCTTGGTATTCCGGCTGCTGCAGAGAGCCCTGGACTTGGAGTCAAAGGACCACAGTTGGCGCCCAGGGTCTTCTCTCAGTAGCTCTGCTATGGGCTGAGTCATTTCACCTTTCTGGGCTCCAGGTGGATTTGTATAAAACAGGGTGGAAGAGAGGAGGTAGACAACATGGAGTCTGTGATTCCTTGGAACCACAGGTATCCATGACTATCCATGTCTGGTGTTCCTCAAGGGGCTTCTAATCACTTGGAATCACATGGCCTTGTTTCCCTGGAAACATCTACATGGTCTCAGATGAAGTTGGTTTTCAGTAAGTGCTCACTAGTTGGTTACTAGGACATTAGTGTTTCTTTAGGTACCTAAAAGGAGATGATACTTCAAGTGGATAAAGTGGTATATTTTTAAAGCTGCTTTCTCAAATTCATCGTTTCTGTGTTGCTATTGGACATGACCCTGGAGCTGTCATTTCATCCCTATTAATTATGCAACCAGGCGCAAGGGATTTAAAGAACTCAGGGTCAGGGAGCAAATACCTCTTTGGACTAAATAAGAGAATCTTTGAAAGAGTTAGGTGTTGTTCATCTTCATGCCTATAGCACTGTGTCCCGGACTCCATCCTGACACATCTGCATTGTTGAGCTCACTTGAGCCCCCTCGAAGACAAGATTTACTCATCCATGGTGGCTGTGCCCACCTAAGACAGTAGCTCATTAACTATAGCTGACTCATAAAACATCTGATCTCTTCACCTTGTTTCCCCTCCTTTTCTCTTGTGCCCCTATGAAGCCTGTTCTCTAACTTATCTGGGAATTGTAATGTCTCTTTCATGCTCTTTATTTAAAATTTAATACTCAATGCATCCCTTTGTTAATTTCAATTGATGAAACCCAAACCAGGGGCCAACACATGGTGGGGATATCTTTCCACAGGCAAATGTCTGTGCTTGATTTAGACTCAGGCTGGGCTAACACAACACCAGCTGGGTGAAAAAAATTTTTAAAGCTTTAGAAGATGCTATTTCAAAATGCCTAGACATTTGGTTTCATTGGATGCAGCCAGGGTGTGGAGTGAGTTTTCCGGGGCTTGGATGCTTCTGACCTTTTGTTCAGGCAAAAGCCGTGGTTAGAGTCACTTGTGACCTTGTCTTCTCCAGTCTCTAATTCTCTACTCACCTTTCCTGAGACCTATTTCTCTGCCCTTTAATCATTTTTATTGTTTTCCCCTGGACCATCTCCAGGTCTTGACATCTTTTTTAAAATGTAGAGGCCACAGAGTGGGTAAAGAACCCTAATGAGGAAGAGAACAATATGGAGTCCATTAGGAGGATTAATTCCTGGCCCCTACATGTGTGGCTAATTCATTCCAGCTTTTAAAGTCACGTGCAGGAGGCTCCCTTGCCTTGAGACTGTGGTCCTCGATGACCCGTGGTGCTTTCACCACTGTGCTGCTCATGGGCCTACTATTCTGTAGTGCAGACTTTCTTGGTTTGACTTGGCTTCTGATCAGGCTGCCTTTGTCTTGTATGCATCTGCTTTGAGTGAAGCACTTTTATTTTTTGAGATTTGCCTGAAATTGGCTCTCACTTAACAGTTTGCAAACCCTCCCATTGCTTCATCAAGCTCAGCAGTAAACATGCTCAGTGCAGCTCCATACATGGTGTGCTGTTTCGAGAAGCCACCCAGAGGGTCTAGGGGTCTTTCACTCTGTCCAGGGTGTGCAATTGTTGCCTGCATCAGCAAATAGCATACCTGGCACATACTGAAGCGTTGCTGCAGGAATTCTGTTCACTGGTCCAGGCAAAAAACCATAGCAGCCTCCGTGACCTCAGTGGCTGGCATGGAAGTGGACACTGTGGATTTGTAAAAAACAAATGGTGCAAAGGCTGAACTTTCTTATTCCAACGTTTAATAAAAGCAGAAAGCATGGCTTTAGGTGCTTTTAGATGATTCAGGGAAGGTCTATGTGTATCAGGAGGGTGGTGATAGAGAGGAGATTGCTTTGTTTAGTACTGCACAGAGTTCTCTACTAAGTCAAACGAAGGAAGTTGCTTGGAGACTTCAGACACTGACTGAAGTGGGGACTTTCCTGAGTGGGTTGTCTCAGGGACTGGGAACAGTCAGGTCCAGGATGAACCTCTCAACTCAGGGCTGTTGGTTGCAAAGACTGACTATGGGATCTAGGCCAGAAGTCTCAGTCCTCACCAATTCCTCTGGCCTTGTGCCAGCTGTGGGTCTTACAGCCTTTTTATATGCTGCTACAAAGAGGATTTTGCATGCATATCTCTCAAGGTCATTGTAAGGATCAAACAAGAGAATGGATGCCATAGGCCTCTGTATGCTATAGGATTCTACAGTAGAAGACATGGGCTTTATACATACATAAGTTTAAATTAGGTTTGGTGGCACATAGGAGAACAAAAATTCTGATTAAAACAGCGTAAACACAATAAAAATATTTCTCTCCCAGGCAGTGTAGTAGGTCCATAAAGTAATCAGCTTCCCAGGCTGCTTCCAGCTTTGTTACATATGGCTTCATCCTCATGGCCCAAGATGACTCCTAGGGCTCCAGATATCACATTGAGATACCATTCAGCAAGATGACAGAAGGTTAAAAAAAAGAGAGCACCTAATTTTCTTGTGAATAGACTTGCTATAAGTTGCACAAAACACCTCTGTTTTCAACTTGTTGACCAGAACTTAGTTTCCTGCTGTACCTAGTGACTTGAGAGGGGTGTTTTGTCAGATAGCATTGCATCCAGCCAGACACTGAGTAGCTGGGGGAAAGAGAAAGGTAGATATTGTGGGGGAAGATAATCAGTGCCTCCTCCAGATTATATCTTGTTAATAAAAGTAAAAACCGAATTTATGCCTTGTGCCTAGGCCTTGTAGGGACATTCTACCTCCATGGAGGAAAGTATTCGACCCCATTCTGATTCAGTTTTCTCATCTCTGAAACAAAGATATTTTACTTCACCCATGTTTCCCAAACTTCAGTCAATTACACAACACCACTGCAATAAAGTCATGTTCACAGTCCTTGCATAAGCCCCTTCACCGATGCCAGTGTCTGCATATCACTCATGTGATTTACCCACTGCATTTTCTTCCAGTCAATTCTCCCTTTAAGTCTGTTTATTTTTAAAATAAACTTTATATCACATCCATAATTAAAAACTAGTATTATGTGCCACAAAGCAAAAGTAAGTATTAAAAAAAAAACAAGTAAAATAAAAACAAGAGCATATTCTTGATTCTGGTCAGATGTAGTAACCTGCTCAAGGCTCAAGCCTGAGGCCCTGTCCCTATTATTGAAGAAGAAGATTAGTGTGTGGCACAGGGGTATTAGAGAAACAGTACCATAAATCTGGAATTTTCTCCTTGCCATGACAAGCAGTACTGAAAATGTTTTCACTGTGTAATTTATTTTAAATTTAAAATTAAATGTATTTAATTTTATGTCACATGACTGTCCACTGAAGTTATCACACTTTCCCCAGTGATATAGGCACCACACTTAGGATTCATTCTACTATATGATTTCTAAGCTTCCTTCTCTTGCACTAAGAGTTTTAAAAACACGACGGTTTTTCTCCAGGGTTGTGCCTATAGGTGAATTGGGCCCCAATACTGCTGTGTAGCCTCAGGCATTTTCCAAAGAGAACCTAGGCCTTTGAAGGTTGTTGTGAGATGCAGAGGCCTAGTTCATTCCTGATCTCGCGTTCACTGCTGTCAGAGGGCCAGTGATATTCTGAACTCAGATCAGGTAGAGGAGGAGGCCAAATGTGGGGAGGTCCTTGCCAACACGGTGGCTTGTTTCCCTCACAGTTTCTGGCTAAAGGGGAAGAAGAGGTTCCAGTTCAAAGGCTAGAGGTTTCTTCTTAAATCTGAAGCCCCCTCTGGGCTGCTGTTGCTACAGAAAGGCTCCCTGCAGCCCCTGTGCAGCTGCCTCCCACCTTCAGCGATTCCTCCATATGGTCCCTTACAGACTGAACCCATCTGAGCAAGGATAGGAGATGCCGGAAGGCACCTAACTCTATTTATCTGATGGCACATTTTAAAAAGCCACAGGAGCTGGAGACAGCTCCTATGGGGAGTCTATTGGACACCACTTTCTTGGTTTTCATCTTTGGTGACTAATTCTTCTAAATTAGGCAAGAGAGAGAAATAGCTTGCTCTTTTCCAGTAGTTAAAAATGGCTGTTGGTCTCCCTGTCAGATCTAGTAAGAAGAAGGGCCCCCAAAGCACTTGGGTAAGGTTATTCACTGTTGGGTTAAAACCTGAGCTAACAATAAACTCACAGATCCACAAGTATTTTAAATTTGGGGATAGTGTAACTGGCTTGACTGGCCCAATGCTGAATGGCAGGACCTTGGGGGGAAGAGTCCTCCTGAGGTTCCATGTGTGTGTGTGTGTCTGTGTATGTGGTGGGGGGCAGTAGGAGAAGGACTTAGGGGCAGGTAGTGTGACATGTTGGGAGATGGGGTGGGGTTGTGTCTGTGGGAGCTGTTTGGATGCTGTGTCTAGTGATCGAAGTGATGGGACCACTTGGGGTAACAGGAAGATGGAATAGGATAAGAGAAGGAGCTTCATAGATGAGAACACTGGCATAGGGTGCAGGAGACATGACGTTTGTGTGCAGTGAGGCAGATTTGAAGCTGGGAGTGTGCAACTGGAAAAGATGGCAGGCAGGGAAAAGAATGAGGCAGAGGCCAGGAGCAGCCCCTCCTGTCTGCCTCATCCAAGAGAATTGTGTGCCCCTGTTGTGTAGCTCACATGCTCTGGAGCCAGGCCAATGTGTTTGAGAAAGGCTGGGTTCCACAAGTTTCCTGACTGCCACCATTTTCTGGTTGTATATTTCCTGGATCCCTCAGGAATAAAGTATGTGGCCTCAACTACAAGATCTGTGCTTTTATTCTAGGATACCTAAACACAATTGGGATAAAACATTTGTTCACCTCTGAGAGGTTCCCATTTATCACTCATTCATTCATTCATTCATTCACTCCAACATTTGCTGGGCAACAACTCTGTCAGCACTGGGGATAAAACAAAAGAGAAAGTCATTGTTTTTCCTAAAGCTCCCATTTTCACAGGAGAAATGGACTCTTAAACCTATGGCTAAAACCAAGTGAATAAGAGGAACAGAAGAACCAGTAAAATTCCAAGGATGTTCTAGGGAGGTCCAGAGGAGGCAGTTCAGCTCTGCCTGGGGGGCTAGTCAGAGATCCTGCAGAAGACCTATGAGAAACCGGCATGGGGGCTCACCTGCAAGGAAAGAAGGGAGGTCAAAGAAAGACAGGGACATGACCCAAGGCACATGAGGCCTTGAAGGATCATCAGGTCACACTGTGTGGATGAAACTCAGGCAAGTCGGGAGTGGTGGGAGATGATGCCGTGTAACTTTCTGGAACCAGCTTCTAGTGGTGTGTGGTGCCAGCCGGTCAGCCGTTTCCAGCAGAGTCCATGCCAGCACCCTGGGGTGCACAAAAGACATTAAAGGGAAAAAAGCCTCCTGTAATCAAATGCACTTGAAAAAAGCAGGGCAAATGAGTCAAGACTGTTTTACTGAAGAGCACTCCAAGCCCTGAGTGTGTGAAGGTGTGGTTTGGGTCTCCAAGGGCTGTTTCATGTGGTACTAGCCAAGAGCTGCCTATGGAGCACCTGGTGA
Source organism: Tarsius wallacei (assembly GCA_963574415.1). Lineage (NCBI taxonomy): Eukaryota > Metazoa > Chordata > Mammalia > Primates > Tarsiidae > Tarsius > Tarsius wallacei. The sequence goes on along the minus strand of CAUYQG010114949.1, from coordinate 15,274 downwards.
TGGAACACTGTATGGGAAATGCTGCTGCAGGCCATGGAAAGCCACCAAGGGGTCTCAGCAGCAGAGTGGTCCTATCAGATCTAGAAGGATTGCTTCGGTATCAATTATGAAGGATGCGCAAAGGTAGGTAAAACAGGTTAAATGAATACCATCACATATTTAAACCTAAGTCATCTCAACAGCTTGACCCTTGTTCCTGTCTCTAGTCAACCTTCCCATGGCTTCCTACAGGAGGAACCTTCTCTCTTGCATGTGTACTTCTGGAGAAATTTACTTGATTGACTTCCATGGACAGTCATGTTATCTCCCTTAATAGAGAATTAAATATTTGAGGACAGTAGATAAAGTGCAAGCTCAATCTTCCAGGACACCCTTTACATAGGGGTTTCAATTCATTTTTAAAATAAAGCAATACTAACAAAAGGCAAACCAAAGTTACATGTGTGATAAGATCTCAGAGAATGCAGCTGTAAGTAGACTACTTAGCAAGGATGGCTTTATAGAACAGGTTACACTTGAACTGGGCTTGGAGGAAACGTAGGTTTTAGAAGAAACGAAGGAAGAGAGGCAAACATCCTGAATAACACTAAAGATTGGGATGATCAGCATATGCTCATGGAATCTGCTGAACTGGCGGTGACAGCGTGGTAAGGGGATTAGGGAAAACAGGGCTGCTTGAGCCAGTTGAAGCTAGATTATGAAAAGTCTTGATGGTGAGGCAGAAGTTGATTTCTTATGAAAGGTAGTCATCTCTAGCCATTGCAGAATGTCTAATAACTCACAGGATAGTCCTCTGAGATGTTTTGCCTAGAAAATGCAATATGGAAATATGTGGTAAAGAGAGATGCCTGTCTACCAAAATCATTTTCTCTTGACACAAGGTGCATGGCTGGAGTTTATTTCTGAGCCTCTGTCCAAGTAGGCAAAGTTCTTTCTACTGAGCAGAAGTGTGCTATGCTTCTTCAAGGTCTTGATCATGACTGAGTTTTGGCCATGCAGACAAGGACAATGCCCTCAGGGTTAACAGAGAAAAAATAAAAGACTCTGGACCCCTGAATGACCATGTGAGTAATGCCCATCTTGGACATAAGACAAGAATATGAAGATCAGGTCAGAAACACTATAAAAAATAGAACTTTGGAAGCTGCAGATCATTATATAATGAAAAAAATTGAGTTGACTTTAGGAAAAGGTTTATTTATTTATTTTTTTTTGAGTTGGAGTCTCACTCTGTCGCCCAGACTGGAGTGCAGTGGCCGCTCCCGGCCACCGCAGCCTCGACCTGCTGGGCTCTGGCAATCCTTCCGCCTCAGTCTTCCAAGTAGCTGGAACTACAGGTGCGTGCTACCATACCCAGCTAATTTTTTTGATTTATTGTAGAGATGAGGTCTCGCCAAGTTGCCCAGGTGGGTCTCGAACCCATGGGCTCAGGCAATCCACTCACCTCAGCCTCCCAAGATATGGGATTACAGGCTGAGCCACCAAGCCCGACTCCATTTTGTTTCAATATGAAATTTAGGATCATCTTGTCAATTTACGCAGAAAAGACAGTTGAAATTTTGATAAGAGTGCCTTTAGACTGTATATAAATTTGGGGTGCAATTGCAATCTTAACAACATTAAGTCCTCCGATAGAAGAATATGGGATGTATTTACATTATTTAGGACTTTAATTTATTTTAACAGTGCTTTGTAGTTTTCAGTGTACAAGTCTTTCACTTGTTTTGTTAAATTTATTCAAAAGTATTTTGGTCTTTTTATGCTATTATAGAATTGTTTTCAGGATTATTCATTGCTAGTGTATAGAAATGCAATTAATTTTTGTGTTTTGATTATGTATCTTGCAGCTTTGCTGAATGTGTTTATTAACTCCAATAGTTTTTGTGGATTTCTTAGAATTTTCTATATCCAATTCATGTCATATGTTAATAAAGACAGTTGTATATTTTTCTTTCCAGCCTAGATTCCTTTTATTTCTTTTTCTTTCCTGAATAGACCCAGGTAGAATCTCCAGTATAATATTGAATGAAAGTGGTATAAATAGACATCCTTGTCTTGTTCCTAATCTTCAGAGTAAAACTTTAAATCTTTCATAATTATGTGTTAGTATCAATTTTTCATTTATTAGGTTGAGGAAGTTCACTTGTATTCCTAGTTTTTTTGCGTACTTTTACTATGAGAGGGTGTTCTATTTTGTCAAATTCTTCCCACCCTACACTTATTGAGATGAACATATTGTGTTTGCTCTTTGTTCTATAAATGTATTGTATTACATTGATCAGTTTTCAGTTTGAACTAACCTTGCATTCACAGGCTATATTTCACTTGTTCATAGCATATACTGCTTTTTATATGCTGCTGGATTTTGTTTGCTAATATTTTATTGAGAATTTTTGTATCCATAATCACAATACTTATTGGTCTACAATGTTTTTTCTTGTGATGTCTTTATCTGGATTTGGCATCAGGGTAGTACTGATATCATAGATTAAGTTGGGAAATTTCCCTTTTCTTTCTTGGAAGAGTTTGTGAAGGATTAGTGTTAATTCTTCATTAAATATTTGGCAGGATTCTCCAGTAAAGTCCTCTGGTTCCGTGATTTTCTTTGTGAGATTTTTTTGGTTAATAATTCAGTCTCTTTACTTATTATAAATCTATTCAGATTTTTTATTTCTTATTGAATCAGTTGCTGAAGTTTGTCTTTCTATGAATTTGTCCTTTTCACCTTGGTTGTATGATTTCTTTCTTTCTTTCTTTCTTTTTTTAGTGAGAAAGCAGGATTTATTGAGAGGACAGAAAAGCTCCTGCAGTGGGAGGGGACCTGAAGGGGTTGCCCATGATTTCTTGATATACAATTTTTCATAGTATTCTCTTTAATTCCTGGAAAGTTGGTAGTAACATCTTTCCTAATTCTATAACTTGAATCTTCTTTCTTGTATTTCCATTAGCCAGCCTAACTAAAGTCTTGTCAATTTTGTGAATATTTTCAAAAAAACAAGTTTTGATGTTATTGAATTTTTCTATTGTTTTTCCATTTTCTATTCCTGCCCTAATAGTTATTATTTGTTTCCTTCTTGCTTGCTATGGGTTTAACTTTCTCTTTGATCTCTTGTTTTTTTTTAAAATAGCCATTTAGTTTACTGAGTTTAATCATGTATTTTTAATAATCCATTCTGCTGAGCTCTGCCTTCTAGTTGGAGAGTTTATTTTTCATCTGATAGGTGGGATTTACATCTCCTACTTTACTATGTCCTTTTTGCTTCCATTACTGCCTTCTTTTGAGTTAAATACCTTCTAGTATTTTATTTTAAGCCTTTGGTGTTTCTTTTACTGCATATTTTTTTAAGTTATTTTCTTAGGAATTGCACAGGAATTAACACTATCATGTTAACTTACTATAATCTAATTTGTATTACTATCACCTTAATTGCATAGTGTACAAAAACTTTGTTACTATATAGTTCATTTTCTCCCCCTTTCCTTGTGCTATCATCGCCATAGAACCTATACCCCTTTTTAAAAAATTTTCAGTTGACACATAATAATTATACACATATATGAAGTAAGAGTGATATTTTGATACATTTGTAATAATAAAATCATGGTAATTATCATCATATCCATCATTTCCACCACTTTATACATTGTATGCCCATTGCCACATATTTATAGTTATTACTTAATGCAGTTTTTAAAAGTAAAATAGGAGAAATAAAGATTATAAACAAAACTCTTACATTCTATTTAATACTCTGTTTTATATTTACCTATATTGTTACCTTTACTGGTATGCTTTATTTCTTCATCTAGATTTAAGTTGTTGTCCTTTTATTTCGCTCTGAAAGATTTAATGTAGGGAAGGTCTAGAGATGATTTCTTTGTTTCTGTCTCTTTGGAAATGTTTTAATTTATATTTCATTTTTGAAGGATAATATTGCTGGACACAGAATTCTTTGTTGACAATGTTTTTCTTTTTTGTCAGTCTTTTGTTTATGTCATATAATATCTTGTGGCCTCTCTGCTCTCTGGTATCAGTCCTTAATATTACTAAGGATTCATGCACGTGATTTGCATCTCTCTTGTACTTTCAAGATTTCTTTGTTTGTCTTTATCTTTCAACAGTTTATGTTGTGTCTGGTTGTATATCTCTTTGAATTTTTTCTTCTTTGACTTTGCTGAGCTTCCTGGATATGTAGATTAATGTTTTCCATTAAAATATGGTAAGTTTTGAGTAATTTTTTCTTCAAATGTTTTCTGTCTCCTCTCAAAAGTTTTTCTTTCTTTTCTCTTTATGAGATTCTCTTTATGCACATGTTGCTTTGTTGATGCGTTCCAAAGGCCTCCAAGGCTGTATTCATTTTCTTCATTCGATGTTCTTTCTGTTATTTGGGCCAAATAATATCAGTTGACTTATCTTCAAGTTTGGTGATACTCTTTTCTGCTCCTTCAAAATTACTGCTCAGCCATATAGTAAATTTTTCGATTTTTCATTCTAGTTATTGTATTTTCAACCCCAGAATGTCTGTTGATTTTCAAAAACATATAATTTTCACCCCTTTGTGAGTATTTCTATTTGGTGAAATATTGTTTTCATATTTTTCTTTAGTTCTTTAGACATGGTTTAGACTCTTGAAATACATTTAAAATGACTGATTTAAAGTCTATTTCTATTAAGTCCAAAATCTGTGTTCCTCAGGGAACAATTTCTACTAATTGCTTAACTTCATGTCATAGAACCATAGTTTCCTGTTTCTTTATATGCATTGTAAGTTTTGTTTATAACTGGCTATTTAAAATAGCATAATGTAGCACCTCCTGAAATCACATTCTCTTCCAACTCCAGTTGTTACTGTTATTTATGGCTTTTTAAATATATTTAGTAATTTTTTGAACTAGTTTTATAAAGTCTTTACTCATAATTTGTGACCACTGAAGTCTTTATTTTGTTGGCTTGGTTGTCAGCTAATGATTGGACAGAGATTTCCTTAAATGCCTGGAAGCAATAAGTCTCCAAGTTAGATCAAATATAGACAGCCTTGCAAGTGGAATCTTCTAAGGAAACACCTGACAGATCTGACCAAACAGTTCAGATAAGGACAAATCTTTGCGAACAAGGCTTTAAAAAAACTCTCTTCTAGAAGGGGATCCATGATGGCAACAGTGGAGTAGCAGACCGGTACCTCTCTCACCAAGCAAAGCATAGAGTAAGTACCTAGCTACTGACAGACAGAGACACCCCTAATACATCTGGATGGGTGAAGTACCCTGCATCCAGCAAAGGTCCCTTTGAACACATAGAAATCAGAAAGCAATGGCTGATGTGGGAATCTGGACACCCCTTTCCTCCACTGTGCATCAGGCTCGCACAGGAGCAGAAGCTCTGCTCAGCAAATGAGAGTAGGTGAGTGATCCTAAGATGCTTTGGATCAGTTCACCCCCTCCAAGCCTTGCAGAAGTCATCAGTCCCATGTTGGAGGAGATCTGGTCAGGGCACAGCAGTGGGTAACTGGAGCCCAAGTAGAATGGGGAACAAAACTGTGCTTGGCCAATCGCTGTAAATGTAGCTTCCACTAGTGGAACCCAGTGACTGACTCCTAGGCAGGAAAAGCCCACTTTCAGAGTGAACTCAGCTGGCACCCACCACTGGCAGCTGATGACCACTTCCCAGCCAGATCAGAAAAACTCACCTTCAAGTCCTGCATGCCCACAGGAAAGATTCATCTTCACTCATGGAAGGGAACTCATTCTTTTTCAAGAGTAGAGTGTAGACTTGGACACTCTGTAGAGTGACATGGAAGACACTCTAAGACTTTCTCAGGGGGAAGGTTCCTTGGCTAAACACTACCAACTTGGGGGGGGGTCCATCCTCCCAACTGCTCTACACAGCGTGCTAGCAGAAAAGGCTGAAAACTAAGCTGACTAGATTCACAGCAGGAGAGAAAATCTATAGTAGAAAAAACTGCCACAGGGTAGAGCAAGAAGCAAAAGTGAATGGTCCTCCTTCTCTCACTGTGTGATCTATATTGAATCACAGAAAGAGCCCTAGAACAGAAGGTAATTGACTAGTTTCAGAACAACAAAAACAAAGTGGGAAGAGAGGCTTGTACAAATGAGGAAAAGTCAGCAAAAAATATAGGCAACCTTCATAGTCCTAAAGAGACAGCTCCTGAAAAAGCAACTATCACGGCACAAACAATGGACACCCTGCTAAATGACTTGCCCCAGATGAAAGCCACAGAAATCAGAGAGTGAATGCCTAAAATGAACAGAGAGAACTAAGAGAAACTAGAAACGAAACTCATTGAAGTTGTACAAGAAGTCAAGGTGGAGTTGGTCAATTTCAGAAATGCCCCTTCTGAAACAATGGAAACGAAGAACTTCATCCTAGAAATTAAAAACATAGTAACAAGCATAGGAAGCAGGATCAACCAGGCAGAGGAAAGAATCTCAAAACTTGAAGACCAAAATAAGGCATTCACCCAGTCTGTTAAAAACACTGAAAAAAAACCTCAAAATGAAGAATGCAAGCCTCTGAAAGATATAGGGTTACATCAAGAAGCCAAATCTACACCTGGTTGGTATCCCTGAAGCAGAAAGGGAAACTGAGAACACCATGAAACAAGCATTTCGTGAGGTCATCCAGGAAAACTTCTGACATCTCACTAGAGAGGTGACCATTCAAGCACAAGAGAGTTAGAGAACCCCTGTAAGGCATCACATGAGAAGACCATCCCCAAGGCACAATAATCTCCCTCCACAAGGTAGGCATGAAAGAAAAAAATCCCAAAGTCAGCAAGCAAGAAAGTTCAGGCTATCTTCTGGGGAAGATCCATCAGAATTTCTATAGACTTATCTGTAGAATCACTACAAGCCAGAAGGGACTGGAGTCCAATTTTTTTTTTGAGTCAAAATCTCACTCTGTCACCCAGGTTAGAGTGTAGTGGTATGCTCGTAGCCACCACAGCCTTGACCTGCTGGGCTCAGGTGATCTTTCCGCCTCAACTTTCCAAGTAGCTGAAACTACAGGTGTATACCACCATGCCCAGCTAATTATTTTGATTTATTGTAGAGACGAGGTATGGCCAAGTTGCCCAGGCTGGTCGTGAACCCCTGGGCTCAGGTAATCCTCTCTCCTCTGCCTCCCAAAGTGCTGGGATTACAGGTGTGAGCCACCTCGCCCAGCCTGGAGTACAATTTTTAATGTTCTTAAAGGTAGGCATTCTAGCCAAGCATTCCCAACTCTGCCAAACTAAGCTTCATCAGTGATGGATAATTAAAATCCTTTGCAGATGACCAATCCCTAACAGAATATGTTGCCTCCAGACCAGCCCTTCAGGAAGCACTTAAGGAGGTGTTGAACACAGAAAAAAACGAATGATCACACCCATCACAAAAGTACAGGCAAGCACAAAGTTAACATAGCATACAAAGTACTCACAAAAATGAAAATACACACAGGCATAAATACAAAAGTAAAAAGGAAACAAAGAAACCCCTTAAAAGTCCTGTGGCAGGGATAATCTTGCACATTTCAATAATCAATTTGAATGTGAATGGACTAAATACATCACTGAAGAGACTTAGAATGGCTAACTAGATAAAGAAGCATAATCAAACAGTCTGCTGCCTCCAGGAAATTCATCAGACTGCAAAGGACACCCACAGGCTCAAAGTTGGGGCTGGACAATTGTTTTTCAGAAAAATGGAAACAGAAGTGAACAGGTGTGGCAACTCTGATATCAGACAAAGCCGACTTTAAACTACCAAAAGTTAAAAAGGATACAGAAGGAAACTACATAATGATAAACGGCTCAATCCACCAACAAGAAACATCCATCTTAAACATATATGCAGCCAACACAGGAGCACCAGGTTTTATAAAACAACTACTGAGTAAACTAAGAGAGGACATTGACTCTCACACAATCATAGTTAGAGACCTAAATACTACACTAACTGCTTTAGAGAAATCATCAATACAAAACAACAACAACAACAACAACGAAATCCTTAATTTAATGCTTGATCAAATGCATTTAATAGACATCTACAGAACACTCCAGCCAACATCTACAAAGCATACATTTTACTCATCAGCACATGGAGCATACTCCAAGATTGATCAAGTTCTTGGACATAAATCAAGCATGAACAAATTTCAAAAGATAGAAATAATATTATGCATCTTCTCAGATCACAGTAGAGTAAAAATAAATATTTTCACCAACAAGATTTCCCCAAAATACACGATCCCCACAAAGACATGAACACTAAACAACATGCTGTTGAACGACTTCTGGGTCAACGCAGAAATCAAGACAGATTCCTGGAAACAAATGAATACAAAGACACATCTTAGCATAACCTCTGGGATGCCATAAAAATAATGTTAAGAGTAAAATTCAAAGCATTGCACAAACACATCAAGAAAACAGAAAGATCACAAGTAAACAGCCTGAAGTCATACCTAAAGGAACTGGAGAGGCAAGATCATCAAAATCCTAACTTTAGCAAAAGAATCTAGATCTCTAAGATTAAAAAAATCACAATTCCAAGATATAGAAGACAAAGATATCATAAAAAGGATTAACAAGACAAAGAACAGTTTCTGTGAAAGGATAAATAAGATTAGTCAATCTGGTCAGGGTGCAGGCTCCTGCCACATTGACTTAAAAAAAAGAGAGAAAGTCCAAATAAACACAATTAGAAAAGCAAAAGGTGAAGTCACATCTGACCCTGAAGAAATTCAAAAGATTATCAGAGATAACTATGAACACCTGAATGCAAACACACTAGAAATCTAAAAGAAATGGAGGACTTTCTCCCAAGGTTGAAACAAGAAGAAATTGTAACTCTAAACAGACTGGTAACAATCCAGGAAATCGACTCAGTCATAAGAAATCTCCCTGACAAAAAAAACCCTGGACCAGATGGCTTCCCAGCTGAATTCTACAAGATATTCAAGAAGGAGCTTATACCAATCTTACTGAAAGTATTTCAGGCAATGGAGAACAGTGGAATTCTCCCCAACTCATTTTATGAAGCTAACATCATACTGATACCCAAATCTGGCAAAAACCCAACAAGAAAAGAGAATTACAGGCCAATCTCCTTGATGAACATAGATGCAAAAATTCGCAACAAGATTCTAGCAAATTGGATTCAACAACACATCTCAAGGATCATCCACCATGACCAGGTAGGCTTCATTCCTGGGATGCAAGGCTTGTTCAACATTCACAAGACCATAAATGTAATTCAGCACATTAATAGATGTAAAACCAAGAACCACATGATTATATCATTAGATGCAGAAAAAGCAGTTGACAAAATCTAGCATCCTTTTTGATAAAAACCCTGGAGCACCTAGCCATAGAAGGAACATTTCTCAAAACAGTAAGAGCCATCTATGATAAACCCATAGGCAACATTTTGCTTAATGGGCATAAACTGGAAGCATCCACCTAAAAACAGGAACAAGACAAGAATTCCCACTCTCATCCCTTCTATTCAACACAGTGCTGGAAGTATTTTGTCTTTCAGAGCAATCAGGCAAGAGAAGGAAATCAGGAGTGTCCAAACAGGAAAAGAGGAAGTTAAGCTATCCCTCTTTATGGACGATATGATTCTATACCTTGAAAACCCTAGGGAGTCTGTCAAAAGCCTCTTCGCACTGATAAATGGCTTTGGTAAAGTCTTGGGATATAAAATCAACATGCAAATGACAGTTGCATTTCTATACACCAGCAACAAGCAGGTAGAGAACCAAATAGGAAGCAGAATGTCATTCATAATAACCAAACAATAAAATGAAATACTTTGGCATCCACCTAACCAGAGACGTGAACAAACTTTACAATGAGAACTACAAAATACTGCTCAAAGAAATCAAGGTTAACACAAACAATTGGAAAAAACATTCCATGCTCATGAATCAGAAGAATCATTATTGTCAAGATGCCCATCCTACCCAAGGAAGTCTACAGATTCAGTGCTATACCTATCAAATTACCAACATCATTTTTTTTACCAACATCATATTAACCTAGAAATGATAATACAGAAATTTTTATGGAAACAGAAAAGAGCATGAAAAGCCAAAACAATCCTCAGCAAAAGGAGCAAAGCAGAAGGTATCACATTTTTAAACTTTAAACTTCATTACAAGGCTACAGTAACCAAAATAGCCTGGTATTGATACAGTAATAGGCACACAGATCAATGGAATAGGCAGGCATTCCAGAAGCAAAAACATGGACTCTCAAATAGCTCATCTTTGACAAAGTCACCAATAAAAAGCTCTGGGGAAAGGAGACCATATTTAGCAAATGGTGCTGGGAAAACTGGACCACATGCAGAAGAATGAAACTGGACCCCTACCTACCACCATATATGAAAATAAACTCAAAATGGATCAAAGACCTAAACATAAAACCTCAAACTATAAGAATCTGAGAAGAAAATGTAGGAAACACCCTTAAGTCCTGGAGTAGGCAACAAATTATTGACCAAGTCCCCAAAAGTGAATGTCATAAAAGCTAAGATAGACAGGTGGAACCTCATCAAACTGAAAACTTTTGCACAGCAAAAGAAACCATTAGGAGAGCAAATAGACAACCTACAGAATGGGAAAAAATATTTGCAAATTGTGCATCTGACAAAGGCCTAGCATCCAGGATCTACAAGGAACTCAAACAAAGTAAAAGGAGACAATCAACCATTTTAAAAACGGGCAAAGGACATAAACAGACATTTCTCAAAAAATGACATAAGAGTAGCGAACAGACGGATGAAAAAATACTCAGCCTTGCTAATCATCAGAGAAATGCAAATCAAAACTACAATGAGATACCACCTAACTCCTGTAAGGATGGCTATCATTATTAAGTCAAAAAACAACAGATGGTGGCGCGAGTGTAGAGAAAAGGGAACATTTCTACATTATTGGTGGGAGTGCAAGCTAGTTCAACCTCTATGGAAAGCAATGTGGTGATTTCTTTTTATTTTATTTTATTTTATTAACTTTTTATTTTATTTTAAAGATGTGGAGTACAATTCAGGATTAGTCATACAAGTGATCATCCTACAGGTAAAGTTTGGGCCTCCCTTTGAAAGAACTAAAATTTGACCTTCCATGTTATCCAGCAATCCCTCTCCTGGAAATATACCCAGAGGACATAAATCGTTCTCCAAAAGACACCTGCACATGCATGTTTATTACTGGACTATTCTCAGTAGCAAAAACATGGAACCAACCTATTGCCCACCGAAAGTGGATTAGATAGAAAAAATCTGGTACATATACACAATGGAGTATTATACAGCCATAAAGAAGAACAAAATCATGAACTTTGCAGCAAACTGGATGGAATTGGAGTTCATAATGCTAAGCGAACTGTCACAGAAACAAAAAACTGAATACCACATGTTCTCATTCATAAGTGGTCCCTGAACATTAGTCACATCAGCACAAGGCAGGGACCAGTAGTTGCTTGGCACTGCTAGGGGATGGAAGGAGGGAGAGGGTGGGGGACACATGACAACAAAAGGGTGACTGTTCCACTACCGGGGGAGTGAAGGTTAGTTAGAAGCCCAAACTTCACCTGCATGCAGCTTACTTATGTAGCTAATCCTCACTTGTACCCCATATCTCTATAATAAAATAAATAATTAAAAAATTAAGAAATAAAAATAAAAAAGCTCCATTCTGCTCCCTCTGGTGGCTCCAAGGCTGCACCAGGAATGTGGATTGTTATTTTTCAAGACTACTGTAGGACGGAAGAGTGAGGAATGGGAGTTAGGCAAGGTAAAAAGTCACAGTTTACTGTGCTTGCTGAGATTTGGCTATTTTTCTTAGATTCATGCTTCCTGAGTTGCTGCATGTTTTTGGTTAATTTCTGGAGTTGTGGAAAAAGTTGATTCTGTTATCGATTTTCAACTTTTCATTGCTTCTATAGAGATGAGAATCTTTGACTGTCTTTATTCCATTATTTATGCTGACCTCACTCATTGGTTTTTTTTTTTTTAAATCAATCATCCAAGTAATTGTAACATCTAATTGTCAAGAGAACATAGTGCTCTGAAATATGACTCTTTGAGTTCACATCCTGGCTTCACTACTTACCAGTTTGTGGCCTTTGGCAAGAGCTTAACTTGTCTGGGTATCAGCTTTCTTTTATGAACTGCGTGTATTAATAACATTCACCTAGATGGTTGGTTGTGACTATCTAAGGATGCTTAGCAGCGAATAAGCATCTGGTGAATCTTAACTTTTACTATTGCTACTCTGAATTTTCACTGAAATCCTGCATAGTTAATAGTCCAGTTTCTAAAATGAGGTTCATAGAATTATTTGCTGAATTCACAGAGGTAATAGGTGATTAATTCAGCCAATCTTGAAGAGTTGTTGCAAGGACGACAGATAATATATATAAAACTTTCAGATCATATTTAGGTTCTCATTACATAGGAACTGCATCTACAAATTATAGTTCTAATATTTTATCCATAGTAGGTGAACAGTGCCATAGTTCCTTGATTATTTCATTTTTTTTAGATAAGTATGTGTATTTGGACTCAAGTGAAACTTGCAGTTGCATGAGAGTTTTGCCAAAGCTTTTCTTCTGTTTGATATCCAGGTTTTGGCAGAGTTCAAAGACTCAGAAGCAAGTATTGGCCATGATGGGCCTCTGGGCAAGGTTATGGCTATATGGAAGAACAAACGTAGCCCAGTATGAGGGTTCAGAGCACTCTGGAACTTATCATCAGTTTTGAAGACCTTTAGAGGAAAAGAAGGCAAGTAAAAGGTCTTTCAAAGCACAGCAAATGGGGTAAAAGCAGTTGATCAGGAGTAGCTAAAAATGGAACAGGTGGCCTACATAAATACCAGCTGTGCATTATGGCTGATTTTATTGCCAGTTTATAATGTTGTCCATGGCTATTTTACAACAGTTTTCTTTTTTCCTGACACTGTTGTAAATCTTGCTGTAAAATTGCTCGAATGCAGCAGAAAGGCTATGAAATGAAATGGGGAACTTCAAGGATCAGTCAGTTGTAGTGGAATGAAAAGGAGGCTGAGGATGCCCAGAGAGAAAATAAAGGCAAGTCAAGGGGAAAAATTAGTGGACTGAACATCTCATTAAGTACTAGAATTTGTCCTCTCAAGTAAATCTGTGAGCAAGAGCAGATCACACTTTTAGGATAAATCCACCAGGTGGCACCATCGAAAACATTTCTTAGAAAACCTATTCTCTGTTCTGAGAATTTAGTAAACTTACTATTTTTAACAGGTTTTATGGGTGTTTATTATATTATTCTCTGTACTTTTCATATCTGTGGGTATTGACTGTAGCTTTAAACAATGAAAGACCCATTTCTTAAGAGATACAATGTCAACTTGGATCTTGTCGGGGCAAGTTTAAGCTAAGCTCCCAGACTTAGGGAGATTTACATCTTCTGATTAATATTAACATACATTGTGTTTTCTTCTCTTTTATTAGTCTGGGATTATTTAAGCCTTTGTACTTTTAATTTTCTGTTCTTATCGTTTTTGCCAAGAGGCTGAGGAGACTGCTAAGTGCCCCTGTCACCTCCATTTCCCATTCCTGGCAGCTGGCTTTGCCCACCCCATGCTTTCTGGCCCAGAGCCTCTGGAAGGTTCTTGTGGGGAGGTCTCCATGATTCTTAAAATTAAGCACCAAGACACAGCACAGATTGGAACCTGAGAAAGCTGGATTCCTGACCTGTTCTTCCTTTTTCTTACTAGCTCACTGCTTAATTCAAGGGTTACTGCAAGGATTAAAGAAGACAATATGTTCAAGGTACTCAGCATACGACCTGGCACACGTTAGGTGCTCAAGGCATGGAAGAAAGAACAATTTTCCAACATTTACATGTTTTAAATTAATATCTTTTCGGCAGAAAGTTGCCCAAACTTGTCTATCTCAGCTTTTTTTCTCACTGACATTTCCAAGAATCAGGAAAGATTCGAGGAAACAGGAACTGAGATTTCGCATTAATCTTTCTTCCTGGTGCCAGAGGTGGGGCTTGCCTATCAGTGATGAGTCAGGCTGGAGTTTTTGACATTGAGTTTGTTTAAAATAGTGTCTAGCATTCTCTGAGGTGGGGCTAAAGGCTTGCATGTTGCAAGGGTTTCGAAAAACACAAAGGCAGACTCAGCCCCTGTCTCCCACTGGGAAGGGCAGGGGCGGTCTGCAGACACAACCCGTCTGAGGGCAAAATTCACACTGCACACTGCAAGTGAAAACGGCAACAGGGAATCAGAGATGCCCAGGGCAGTTGTAATGCTCACTGTCCACTTATCTATAATCATATCTGTAAGGAAGATTGGTGGATACAGGGGGTGAGGGCGGAGGTCAACACAGAAGGAGACACTGCTGAATAGTGATGTAGGGAAATGGATGCCCTATCAGAATTGAGCTCTTGATGATTGTTTTTCTGGCAAGCTGGAGATGAAAAACAGTCTTTACTAACTGGGTTGTTTATTCCTTCTATGAGGTACGTGGTCCTGCAGGGAGCTTCTTAATGAGTTAGAGGTCCAACTCTGACGTGTGTGTGTCACCTTGGCATGAATTGCAGCAGACACTGATGGAGACTGGAGATGTGCCAGTAATGAGCTCCTTGCACAGCCCAGGGCTAGTTCCTCAAGTTCAATTTCTATGGGGCCTGCAGGGAGCCCAGCTGGGCCACCTTTAGGGCAGAGGGTCCTGGAAAACCAAAGCAAATGGTCTGACAGTCTGAGGGAGGAGCAGGGATAATATGTTTGCGTTGCCTCTGGCTGTAGCACACCAAGTCCTTGAGGACTCAAGTGGCCCATTTGCAATTTTAAACACTTTCTGAGTCAGTAATGCTAATACTCATAGTGGCCAAGGGTCAGGGATATGGAGTGGTGACTACATGTCGGAATTGGAGCTTGCTCAAATGAAAAAATAAAATACTGAACAAACCAAACTTATGTGCAAGGGTGGGGCATGCACATAAGTTTGTAACTTGTGATTTATCATTGATTCTATATAATCTCATACCTAACTTAATTCTCTTTTTAGAATATGTACACATATATTTTATTAATAGAGATGAGGTCCCACTATGTTGCCCAGGCTGATCTTGAACTCCTGGCCTCAAGTGATCATCCTGCCTCAGCCTCCCAAACTGCTAGCATTACAGGCATGACTATGTTAACATCTTTTGTGTGGATTACAGAAATGCTGCTCTCATCTCTCCTGTCTTAGGCCATCCTCCCAGTTTGGAGGTG